>VWZG01007834.1:287172-320275 GCA_013396735.1 Grallaria varia
GCTCTGGTGGCACCCCTCCATGCTGGTGTCACCCCCCCGCTCTGGTGGCACCCCTCCGTGCTGGTGGCACCCCCCCGCTCTGGTGGCACCCCTCCATGCTGGTGGCACCCCCCCGCTCTGGTGGCACCCCGCTGCTCAGGTGCCCCGCACAGGTTGCTGCCCGTGGAAGCTCCAGAGTGGCTGTTTTGGGCCCTGGGGGCCGTGGCCGGGCCCTGCACTCGTGTGCCCACAGGAGGAAACTGAACTGTCAGACTGCGAGGGCCGGGCAGCAGAACTGGGGATAAAAATGCCTCAGGCAGAAAATGAGCTTTATGGTGTTGGCCAGCCTCGGATGAGGTGACAGATGCTTAATCAGCTTATTTGCTGTAAGTGTCTGCCTGTCGTCTTCCCTGCCCTTCCCGGGGTGGGACAGTGCCAGCAGCAGAGCCCCCTCCTCGCGGGGGAATGCCCCTGAGCCCCTGCTCGGGGGTACTTGGGCATTAAATCCCTTTTCTGGTGGTAGCCCTGGTGGGAGGGTGTCCCTGGGCTGGGGCTGGGGCTGCAGCCAGGGCTGACCCAGGCTTTGGATTCGCAGCAGGGAATGGAGGTTGTGCCTCTCCCAGGGCTGGGCTGGGGTCGGGGTGGGTTTCGGTGATGCCATCGGTGCCAGAGTGAGCAGCCCTGGCAGGGAGGGTCGTGGCTCCGGTGCCAAGTGGACAAAGAGCCCTTCTTCTTCCTGATCCGATTGTTCCTTCCCGCATGTGACACACGGCCCTTGGGGCCGGGCAGGAGAAGCTCCCACAGCGGGGCTGGTGTTCACGGCCACCCAGCGTGGGCCCTCCGTGGGCAGGGGCAGGGGGCAGCGGGGGCGGTGAGGCCCCGGCGCCGGTCCCGGCACGGCTCGGGGGTGCCGCCGGCCTTGGTCCGGCCCGTTCCCGGTGCCTGTTGGGAATGCTGCTCTTCAGCCCTTTCCCCTGACCCACGGAGCTGGTGCTGCTCTCCATGGCCAGCCCGGCCGTGGGACATCCCCTGCCATCCTCTGCCAGAGCTCAGGCCACCTCTGTGGCTGGTCTGAGGGACTCTGCTGCCCCAAAGTGCCACTTGACAGTCGTGGCTATGGTTATCTTTGCCTCGTGTGATCATTTCCTCGCTGGGACATTCACTTTCCTCTCCCAGTGAAGCACCTGCACCAGGTACCTCGTGCTGGGGCACGGCAGAGCCACCTTCTTATTGTTCCTCGTGGTCTTCAGACCCAGCTTGGTCTTCCTCAGGCTGTGGGATGAAGGAAAGATCCCGGGGCAGCTTCCAGGGAGGGGAGAGGACTTTCTTTTCCTCTCTTTTTGTGTTCATCAGCATCGAGTTGAGCATAGAGCTGTTCTGTCCAGCTCCAGTCACCTCTGCTAATCCCAATGGTGTTCTTTTCCCTTTAGACGATCATGGAGCAGTTCAACCCCAGCCTCAGGAACTTCATTTCTATGGGGAAGACCTATGAAAAAGCCTTAGCAAGTAAGTGATGCTGCACTGCTGGTGTGGCTATTGCTGGGATGCCAGAGGGTCTGGCTGGGCAGTGTGGCCTTGGGAGGGGGAAGGAGCTGGGAAACCAGCTTGGGAAACCCTTTGTTCCCGTGGTGGGGGAACTGGGAGGATGGTTCTTGGACCTCGATGCAAAGCTCGTGTCACTGGGATGAGCAAGAGGCCGTGGATGTGGGAAGGATTCGAGGCCTGGAACGTTGGGAGGCAGCAGGATGGGATAACAAACACATCTCCAAACAGTTCATCTTTAAATGTTTGTTTAAAATACTGAGAATTAAGATTTTAAGTTCTGTTTAAAGAGGTGTAACTGAAATGTTTAAATTGCCCAGAAGAATAAAGAGAAAGAAAAGACCTAAAAGTACTGATGGCAGCTCCCGACTGGGACTGCAGGATTCTGTTGGGAGCCATTAGGGAGGTGTAGATTTCAGTGACTGAAAGGAATCTATGAATTGATTAAACCCCAAAATTGAGTTTTTTGACTTAAACTGGCTTTGTGTGCTGCCTGGGCCCCCCTCAGCTGGGTTTAAAGGAGCTTTAAGGCTTTCCTCAGCCCAGGGCTGTGTTTTCCAGGGAGGGCTCTGCTCCCTTCAGAGCCCCACGCGTCTCCTGCATTTCATTTTTTTAACAATCCCAGTGCAAACGCCTGTGAGGGAAGGGGCTGTCATTGTCCTCAGCCAGTGGGGGAGAAACTGTTGTGGTGTCTCCTGTTCTTAGGCGCCGGTGCCTGCGCCCCGAGCCCTGGCAAGGTTCGGTGCCTCCCCCTTCGTGCCTGGGGCACCGTGGCTGTCCCACGGCCCAGGTGAGGCTCCCGGGCTTTCCAGGAGGACCCTTCAGGTGCAGCCCTGCCCCTGCTCTCCGGTGCCCCGGCACTGGTTTCAACTGGGTTGTAATGGATCACCCAGCCATGGCGTGGGCAGTGCTTGTCCCTCGCGGTCCCCTGCGTGGGGTCTGTGGACTCTGCCCCCAGCGTGGGGTGCAGCCCACCCTTGGGAGCAGCAGCAGCGTCTCCCACCTGTCCCTAGGGATGCCAGCAGAGAGGGGGTCACAGTCTGGGGGGCTTTTCCCTCCTGGTTCCCTCCTGGCAGGGAAGGGAGGAGAGGTGGGGTCTGACAGAGGTTGCCTTTGGGACTGTTTTTATCTGTTCCCCTGAAATATTATCCTGATAACTCAGCTTTTGATTACCTGGGAGTGGGATCTGTTAATCCCGTGCTGTTCTATCCCAGCTGAGGCCAGACACACACTAACCCTGGCATTTGGAGGAAACAGTGGGTTTGTATTTCCCCCACATCCCTGCTTGTGAAAATGCTTTGAAGCAAAAGATCTTCCTGTAATTTTTAACTTGTCTTGGGTCATCCTTTCTTTGGATCCCTGAGCTGGAGGGGCAGCTGAAGGATGTGCCCAAACCAGGGCCCAGTGCAGAGGCTGCAGCCCCGTGTTGGAAGGTGCTGAGCTGGGGCTGCACAACATGTTCCTGTGATTAGAGGAAACCCCCTGCTTATCTGATTAAAGTCAAGTGTGTAGCTGGAATGTCAACAAACAAGGCTGAACTATAATGAAGGTCTATGATATTCAATTATTCCGCAGTGATTTCTCTGAACAGCATTAACAGCCTGATGGTTACCCTGGAATGAAAACCACCGAGGTCCTGCACGTACCTTTTCTCTCCTAAATTACTCTGTAATCTTGCTGCTCCAGCTTTCTTTGCTCACTTCTCTTCTATTTGTTGTTTAGTCCCTCCCTGTAGGGTGAAGCCCTTTGAAGTAATATCTATTTTAGTGTCTAGCATTTCCTCGGTGCCCCAGAAGTCCTAATAGCCATTAAGGAGAATATAACTTGCATTTTTTTGATGCTTTTAGGTATGACATACGCAGCAAAAGGGTACTTTGATGCTCTGGTGAAGATGGGAGAGTTGGCCAGCGAAAGCCAAGGATCGAAAGAATTGGGTAAGTCACCAATTTGCTGTGAAATGGAGTTGCAGACTCTGAGCACAGGAATGAAACCAGACCTTGGTGTTGCTGGGGAGAACAAGCTCAGTGTAGAGCTGATCCTGAATAGAAGTATCTCTGTATTTACTGTTAATGTAACTCGGAAACAAACCCTGATATTCTTAGTGTTGGGGGTTTGTGGCATCATCAGCTCGTGATGTTTTTGGAGAACAGCTTTGTGGCGGTTTTGTCTTGCTTTACGAAGGAGAGAAGCAGCAGATTTTGGCCCTGGGCAGCTGGGGCAGTGCTGCCCATCATGGGCCTCTGGAGGGCAAGGTGTGGGGAGAGGGAGAAATCTGGGGAAGGGGCAGGTTGGCTGTGCTGCAGCAGTGGTGGAGCTGGTGGGGGTCACCTGGCACTCGGGCTGTGTGTGCGGGGCTGGATTTGTACCCTGGGTGCAGTGGATCTGCCCTGGCATCTGCCCTGCCTGCAGCTTCCCCGTGCCCCAGCGCCAGGGACTTGTATTTGCTCAATCGATGGCAGTTGCGACAGACGTCACGAGCTGTGATCCTCGGTGCCTCCTTTCCCTTTCCTACACTTATTTCCCTGGTCAGCCCTTCGGGAGCTGCTTTTCCAGTCTCCCCATTGCTCAGATGTGGCTCCTGTGTTCTCCCTCCCAGCTCCCCCTCTGGTTTGGGGTGACCCTCCCAGCTCCCTCTGGGATGCTGCAGCCTTGTTAAGGCTCTCCTGGAGCTGAGATGGGTTCTGGTCTTGCCTGTGCAGTCCCAGGAGCTTCCCTGAGCTCCTCCTCCCAGTCCCTCCCGCAGCTCTGGCTCAGCACGGTGCAGGGCGATGGCAAGCTGCTCATTAAAGCATCTCTTTGGGGCAGTCAATTAGCAGAGAGGTTGAGCTGAAACGACTCTAAAGGCTGAAGGAACTGGGGAGCAGCCCCTGGGCTCCAGCTTTGTGCTTGGTGTCAGACCCTGCTCCCCCCCAGCCCCGCTGCTCCAGCTTGCTGCTGCCTGGGAATTGTGCTGGGGAAGCAGTAAGTGTCTATGGAAACCAAGTCGTGGATTAAAGCTGCCTGGAGCAATCTGCTTCTGTTTAATAAATAAAACAAAGAGCCTTGTGTGCGGCGCCGCGGCTGCGAGGACTGAGCAGACCCTGCGAGGGGCTGCCCGGCACCCCAGCTCTGTCCCCCTGGAGGGGGAAGGTGGGGGAAGCCTCATGGGAGGGCAGGGGCTTGGGGACCCCGCACCCTGCCCGCCCTTCAGAGCAGCTCCAGGATTGCTCACACTAAAAACCCGGGTTTGGTGCCTTCTGGTGGCCCTGGTTCCTCACCGAAGGGTGGTGGTTTGATGTCCTTTGTGCCCTCCCACCGACTCCGGACGGGCGTTTTGTGTGTGGCTCAAGTATTTTGGGGTTTAAAATGTTCCCAAATCACTGCTCCTTCCCCTCTTGGTGTGAACATGTCCAAGGGAGGCTGCTGGCAGCTCTGGCTGCCCCTCGGCCCCGTGCTCTGTTGATCCTGCTGATATTTACTGTGGCAGCTGCTCCGAGCAGGAGAAAGTTGAGATAAAATTTCTGGCTGTGGCTCAGTGGGGCTGATAAAAGCTGGGACACAACCCTCTCCCAGCAGATGTGTAAACAGGGGCTGAGAAATGTTCTGGATCCGGGCTGAGCTCACCAAAGGTACAGCTTTTCCTGGGAACAATTTACCTTATCACGCCCTGGGCTGGGAATGCCGACAGTGCTGGAAAGGAGTGCTGGGCTGTAGGTTGTTTCATAGGATCCCAGACTGGTTTGGGCTGGAAGGGACCTTAAAGACCACCCAGTTTCCCCCCTTGCTGTGGGCAGTCACCCCTTCCACCAGGCCCTGTCCAACCTGGCCTTGGACACTTCCAGGGACGGGGAACTTGTTTTAGGGCTCCAAATGGGGCTGCTCTTAATTGCTGCTTCCGTTAATGTTGTGCTGCCCAGCTCCCTCCCTGAGCAGGGATTTTCCTCCATGAGTTACAAGGAAAACTGCTTCAAGATGTCAGGCAGGATCCTGGAATGCTCCTGTTGAGACCACAGCTCACGTTTCCAGCCTCCATAACCCTCTCTTTTCTGAACCTGGCTGCTTTTCCAATGTCCTTCTTGGGACAGGAGGTGTCAAACCCACATTCCCGTGGTGGCAGTGATGCTGCAGGTTCATCTCTGAGAACACTGAGCCCCCTGGAGCACTGCTCTGGGCTCGGGTCCCAGCCCTCCGTGGGGCTGCTTAGCACTGTGCATTGTTTCTAAATTCTCCATCAGATTTTGGGGACTGTGTGTAGACAGGATAATCCCGTGTGGGAATGGAAAAACTGGCGACAATAACGCCCTTGAGCTGTAATCGGCTCTGGGCGCTGAGTTCTTGGGTGCGAGTGTCTGGTGGGGCTGTACCTGCCCGAACCCACTGCTGAGGTTTGGGGTGTGCAAAGCCTGCCAGTGGGGTGTGTTTCACTCAGTGATGCTCCGAGCAGGGCCAGGGTGTCGCTGTCAGTTGTCCCTGAGCAGCACAAGAGGCTCTGTAGCGCTGCCCCGTCCTTGGCTTTTGGGGTTGGATCCATGCCCACAGTTCCTCTTGGAAGAGGCTCCTGGGGCTGTCCTGCACGCCCTCAGTGCAGGGGCTTTGGGGAAGCTGAGGAGCTGATGTGAAGAGCATTTGTGTCTGATGAGTGAAGGTTTGCTCCAGGCTGGGCACTGGAGTGCTTTGTAGCCTCTGCTGACGAGTTCCAGGCTCGTGCAGGAGTCCTCAGGTGACTTTGGTGCTTTTCCAGCTCCTGAGGTCCCTTGGAGGCAACTCACATTTTCATTTCTTTTGACCTTCTTGAAAACTAGGCCATGACAAAGTCATGGAAAGGGGTTTTCTTCTCCTGGTGAGCGGAGCTGGAGACATTTCCACTGGGTTGCTGGGGCTGAGCAGCCCCTGCAGGAAACACCTTTGGGGCTGGAGGTGGAATTTGCTCAGCAGTTGGATTTCCAGAAGGTCCCTTGAATGAGTGAAGCTGCTCTGAGTGACACACAAAGCTGTGAAAGCGCAGCACGTGTGATAATTAGTCAAACACTGTTGTGCTGTCATGAGCCCATGGTAGATAAAGGCTTTTAATCTGCACAGTAAAATCAGGACTGGTGGTTTTGGGTGGATGGGACCTTAGAGCTCATCCAGTGCCGCCCCCTGCCATGGACAGGGACACCTTCCACCAGCCCAGGTGGCTCCAAGCCCTGTCTAAGCTGGTCTTGGACACTTCCAGAGATGGGGCATCCCAGAGTTCAGCCCCTTCAGCAGCTCCGGGGTCTGGCCCGGCTCTCGGGGCTTTGTGCTGCACCAGATCCGCTGGGAACAGGGATTAGTCTGTTAATTGGCTTTGTGGTTGTTTTGGGGAGGCGCTTCCTGCAGCAGCAGAGATGCAGATATAGATGCTGAGGGTGCCAGAGGTCGCCGCCGTGCTCGGTGTGGGCTCAGCCTCTAATCCATCCCCGGGAAAACTGTCAGTGGCCACTGCCCAGCCTGGGGCAGCCGCTTCCCGGGGCCATGTGAGCAGGGCCCAGGCCTTGGGAAGCTCCTGCCTTTTCCCTGCCCCTCCATAAGGAACCAGAGCATGCCTGAAGCTGCGCCAGGAGGGGCTGGAGCAGGGGCTGGAGCAGCCTGAGCGTTGACAGTCGCTGATGGATTATCAACACGTCGCCCAGTCCTTTGGGGCTGGGAGAAGTGAAACTGTTTGGAAGAGGAAAGAGATGAGTCAGCGTGGAGAAGCTGATTGTTTCCCCACACTGGGCTCCTTCCCCAGCTGCCACCCGGGAACGCGGGTGCCGATGGAGACGCAGCCATGGCCACCCTGAGGGACAGCCTGGGCTGCTCCAGCCCTGCACGGGCACCAGCGTGTGCTGTCTTGGAGCAGTCTGGCTCCTTCGTGGGTCAATTGTTGGTGTTTTTATTAAAAACGGCCCGTGCCTCGCTCGCCAGAGGGGCAAAGTCCATGGCGAGCCCCCGAGGGCCGGGCTGTGGCTGTGCCACCCTCTGCAGGGGCAGCGGGCTCCTGCCTGCCAGGGGCACCGGAGGGATGTGGCACAACCTGTTTGCCTCCCGTGGGCTGGGTGGGGAAGGGAAGGGCCCACAATGGTTGTGCTCCCAGAACGATACTGTGAGTCAGCCACAAGCAGCAGCTCCTCCTTCCCAGCCCCAGGGGAGGTGTGGGAGCGGGTGAAACCCTCCAGATCTCTCCTGCTGGCTGTGGGTGAGAGGCTTCACCCGGAGGTGCTTCACCTGCAGGACGTGTGTTTTTGGCAGCAGGGCAGCGGGGTTTGAGCTCGGCGGGGTTTGAGCTCTGTGTGGCTCACAGTGCCACCTGAGCTCGTGTCCTGCTGCACGGTGAGAGTTGAGGGGTTTAACTCACACATACCTCTGGCAGGTGATGCACAACACCCCTGGCGTGGGCGGCTGTGCTGCTGCCAGGCTGTGTGCCCTGGGCCATGGTCCCAGCCCCGCCACTGAGGTCTGGGAGTGCTTTAGGGTGGGCTCCTCGTCACTGCTGTGGCCCCCCCATCATTTCACGCTGGTACCCCTGGAACAGTGACACAGTTCCTCTTCTGAGCCAGGCTTTGCAATGTTTAGGTTTTCCAGCCTCCGTGGTACCTCTTACTCACAGTTTCACTTCATCTCTGCTGCTCTGGGTTGCTTTTGGGGTGAAACGACTGTTAGTGTCTCACACAGTCTGTAGGTTTTTGCGGTGGTGAAGCAGCTCACCGTGTGGAGGTATCGGGGTGTCAGAGGTGCTGTATGAAAATTCACACCATGCTGCTGCTATTTTTAGGGGATTCAGCTCAAATCCTGCTGCCCAGCGTGGGCTCCCAGCGGCGGCAGAGGCCACGGGAAGCCTGGAGCTGGTTCCTTCGGAGCTGGCTGGGGAGAGGCCCCGGGAGGAAGCTCGTGTGGCTCCGGGACGGCGTCCAGCCGCCTTCCTGTGCTCTGCTGGCTGCACACAGGGCTCACCTTGAGCTCCGGGGCTGGGCTGAGCAGGGGGGGCTCGGGGACAGCAGCGTCCCCTCCCCAGACCGGGGCACGGGGATGCTGTGCTGGTGGGAAAGGCTCTGTGCCACTGCCCGCTTTGATGTGGGGTGGGAACACCCCAATAAGAGCAGAGGGGGTGGTGGGGCAGGAGAACGTCAACCCAAGAGATGTGTATCTGTGCTGAGGGAGGCACCGCGCCGCCTCGGCTGCTGGGAACGGGCCAGTTCCCTGCGTGAGGAATGTGGGGAGGGGGCAGAGCCCTCCGGCCCCCGTGCGGGGGTACCCAGAGCGGAGCTGGGCATGTGGGGGTCCTTTCTGAGCACCCTGGTCCCCACTCTCGGGTGGGTTGGGAGCTCGGTGTTGGTGGCCAGAGCACCCAGCCAGCCCTCGGGGCTTCCACTGCTGCCAAAGGGGAAGCAAGAGAGAGAAGGGGTGTGCAAACTTTGGGAATAGTGAACAAGCCCCCCTTGCACTGACACCCTCCCGACAAAGCCACCTCAGCCTGACGTCAGTGGCTCCTTGCAGTGGCATTTCCCATCACTGACCTGTGGCAGCCCGGGCGGGAGCGGTTTCCTGGTGGCCCCACGGTGGTGACCCCTTGCCCAGACCCCCCTGCTCGGCTGGGAAACTCCTGGCTGCCCACGGGTGTGGTGGCCGGCTGTGAGTGCCCTGCCTGGCTCAGCACCTGGAGAACCAGCTGGAAAAATCCCAGCCAGCTCAGTGGCCGTGGAAGTCTTGGTGGCAGCCCTGCCATCTGGTCACCTCTCGCTCGGTGGGATGCTCTGGGCACCCTCCCGGGGGCACAGGGGGTGCTGCCCTGGCAGCCGGTGCTGGTGCCCTGGCAGAAGGGGCCAGTGCCTGCCAAGGAATGGGATTTTAATGTTTGCAGAAGGGTTTGAGACACAGTGTATGGTGCAAAGTACAAATTGCTCCAGGCGGGAGAGCAAAGAGGCGTCGGGGCAGGTTGTTCCCGGTCGGCCAGGGGTGTTGACTCTGGGCTGGAGCGTGGCCCGTGTGCCCAGGGATGTGGAGGGACAGAGGGACAGGCTGGAGCTGTGCTGGGTGAGGGTCCTGCTGTTCCCTTGCACGGTGAGCTGCTGCTTTGGCTCGTTCCCTGAGCTTTGGCTCCATGTGCAGAGGACTCCTCTGTCCTGGAGCACAGGATGTCAGTGCTGTGCAGAGCACCCGTGAGTTCCTTCACTCCCAAATACTCCAAAACTCTGGAGTTTGCTCCCAAGAACAGGCGCTCACTGGAGCAGGACAGGAGGGAGCAGCCCTGTGTGGAAGCATACCCAGGCTCTGTGTCTCTGCTGTTGGGGGCAGGGGGCAGTGGGACCCTCCATTGTGTGGGATTGGGGCTGTGATGGCTCACCCCCAGATCTCATTCCTGCTGGGAGCTGCCACTTCCACCTTGAGCAGCCTTGGGAGTGTTGCTCCACCTCATACCACGTGTTATTCCGGGAATCTGGGGCTGGTTTCCCCTTTCCATTGCAATTCCCATCCCTGGGGTTGGGTTTTGTCATTGAAGACTCCATGTATGTATTTATGGTCTGTATCTTTGGGGCTTTGAGTTATCACAGATGCTGCTCTGCTTTTCTGGGGTGGGATGTTGGATGCTGCTCCCCTTTGGAGATCCCCCAGCCCTGCTTGGGACCTGCCAGAACCAAGCCCTGAGACAGGAGCAGCTCAGGGACACAGCTCATGGCTTTCCATTTGCAAACAGCACGGTGGAGGTTGGGAGCCTCCTGGGAAGCTGCAACCTGCCATGCTGAAAGGAAAAGCTTCCACACTCAGCCCTGAAAAGAGCTGACAGAGCTGGGCTCTCCCCAAGGCTCGCTCTGACCCAGAGACAGGATCAGGGCTGTTAATCGAGTGGCAGCGCTGACTCTGCTCCCAAAAGATGCTCCCGTGAGTGTGTCGGGCTCCAGCCACTCTGGGGCTTCTGCTGAGGCAGGACACTGCCCTTCCTCCAGGAACAGCACTGGGCGTGGGGCTGGAATCCTGCATTGGAAAAGAAAAATGAAAGGAAGTGACCGAGCGCAGCTGGGACTCCTTGGCCACAGGCACAGCCCTGGCTCTGCCCTCGCTGCCCACACCTGGCTCAGCTTCTGGGACCAAACGAGTCCAGTGGTTTTGAGGCAAATACCAGCCCAGGGCTTAGCCCCACGTGCTGTGACCTGCACTGAGAGCCAGGGCTGTGTCTGTCCACTGCGGGTGCCCTGTGCTTGGCCTGGGGTACAGGGCTGTCCCTGGGGGCTGGGATCCTGCTGCTGCTCGTCCTGGTTTCCCTTCCTGCTACACAAGGTTTGCCTGTTGGCACCAGTGTCTCGGACGGGCGTTGTCTCACTGCAGCTCCCAAAGGTGGGCACGGGGGTGTTCCAGCAGCACCCCTGTGTCTGGGTGCAGAGCCCCCCTTGCTGGCAGGGTGCTGCCTGCCCCAGCCTTGGGGTGTCCCCCGAGCTCGGTGCCTCAAACCCCCTCCCTTCATCTTGTCTTTGCAGGGGATGTGCTCTTCCAGATGGCAGAAGTCCACAGGCAGATCCAGAACCAGCTGGAGGAGATGGTGAGTGCCCAGCCTGGCATGCCGGGGGCTCTGCCTGGCATGGGGCTCTGCCTGGCATGGGGCTCTGCCAGTGCAAATGCTTCTCCATGTCTGAGTGACATCAGCCCCTCTGACATGGATTTGCTGAGCTGCAAAGGGTCTGCTCTGCTTGGGCATCTGCTGCTGCCCTGCTGGCCCTCTCTGAGTGTCTCTGTCCCTCGCTGTCACCAGCCTGTGCTGTGTGCTCTGCTCACCTGCCATCCCTGGTGCCATCTGCTGCCCCCAGGCAGACTTTGCCAGCCCTCCCCTAGAACCATGTGTTTTCTCTCTCCCTGCAGCTCAAGTCCTTCCACAACGAGCTCCTGACGCAGCTGGAGCAGAAGGTGGAGCTGGACTCGCGGTACCTGAGTGTGAGTTACGGGCAGCAGCACAACCCTCGGCTCGGGTGTCCCCACGTCTCCCTGTCACCCACTCCCAGCTCGGGGACGTTGTCCCCTGTCGCAGCTCCTGCCCCTGATTACAGATGGGTGCCCAGTGTCACACACGTCACCGTGCGCAGAACGGTGTTGTCCCTGGTGTCAGGCTGTTGCAGCTCCTGTTTGCTCCCCAGGCCGTGGGGATCCCACTTTTCTGGGGGGGTCTCTGCTTGTTTCTGTCACCACGTGGCAGTGGGAGCCGTGGCAGGGGCTCAGAGCCTTCTCTTGTCCCATCCAGGCTGCACTGAAAAAATACCAGACGGAGCAGAGGAGCAAGGGGGACTCACTCGACAAGTGCCAGGCAGAGCTGAAGAAACTTCGGAAGAAGAGCCAAGGCAGCAAGAACCCCCAGAAATACTCGGACAAGGAGCTGCAGGTAGGACCCTGGGCTGAGGGACGTGGGAGTTTCAGGTGGGGACACACAGGCATTGTCCCTGTGCTGGCAGCGGGTGCCTGGTGCTGCACGGTGGGGTTGGGCGAGCGCTTCCATCAGGAGTTCCTGCTCCCTTTAGAGGAAGGGCCCAGCAGAATGAGGGGCTCTGGTGGGGCGGGGGAGCCGTGGCGGGGGGGGGGGTGGCAGCCAGCAGTGGAACAGGCCGTTCTCCCGGCCGTGGTGAACAGTGGGGGCTTCGAGCCCACCTTGGCAGATGTGCCGGCCGTGCGCCGATGCCTGACCCTCCTCAAGCCCCTGCCCCCGGTGCTTCATGAATGAGCCCCAAAGCCCACTGGCTCCTGTTGTCCCCGCGCCGTCGTGCTCGGGGGGTGCTTTGCCTGTGCGTGCTCCGTGCCTGGTGCCCCCTCGGCGCCGCGGGGGCGGCCGCGGTGAGTCAGCGCGGTGTGACGGCGCGTGGGCTCCCGCGCCCACCGCGGCCCACGGGGGTCCCTCTCGGCACCTGCTGCTGTTGGGATTCCCTGCCAAGGGCCACCTGCGGTTGGAGTCTCACCGAGGAACATCCGGGGAACATCCTGGCAGTGCCAGGACGTGCCGGGGGCTGTGGCGCTCGGGTCGCTGATGGATTCGCAGCAGGAGTTCCTGTCTCTTGCACTCTGCAACCTTCAGTTTGAGCTTTGCCCCGAGCACGGCTGGTCCTGGCAATCTTTAAGGGATAATTGATGCATCTGCATGCCCTGGCTGCTGTGGGGCACCGCTGCGGGAGCTGAGGCCGTGGAACAGTGGGTGACACAAGTGGTGCTTGGAAGGGGGAAGAGGAAGCCTGAATCCTGGAATTGCCTGGTGTTGTCTTGAGGTGTGGGAGTGTGTGCTGTGCTGGGACCAGGGTCTGTTTCTTCAAGTGCCACAGGCCAGTGCCATGTCAGTGATCTGTGTTTGCTGAAGGGGATCTGAACGTCAGTGGCACTTTGCTCACTGGGGTGAATTTAATGTCATTTGATGGCATTTAGTCACCAACAGAGAGTTATGGGGAGGCTTGTGCTGGGGAAGTGACATTCTTAATTGCACTGAAATTTGAGGAATAGTGGCGTGAATCAGAACAAGCACTGAAGGAGAAAAACGTCCCTGCCATCGTCCCCCATGGCTCGGCGTGTGGGTCCTGCGTGGAGCCACAGCACAGGCAGGCTGGAATGGGGCTGGAATGGGGCTGGAATGAAGGTGCTGGCACAGCACAGCTCCGTGTCCAGCCTGCTGAGCCGGGGGCTGGTGTGTTCTCCAGAGCTCAGCAGCTCAAACCACTTCTGAGCGTGGCGTCTCCACAAGCCCTGGCTCCAAAATTCCTGCTGAGCAAGAAAAGCCCTGCCAGGCACCGAGCTCAGCGTGGGGGGACATGGGGATCCAACCTCTGTTACCCCCACACCTGCGAGAGCTGCTGATGGGGACAACAGGGCAAAATCACTGCCAGAGCCAGCCCTCTGCTGCCAAACCCGCCGGGCAGGGATCCCCATCCCACAGCCCCAGCCAGGGGAGGAGGGAACCCATCCCAGGCTGGGCTGTGAGCAGGTGGGAGAGGAGGGGTGGGCTGAGCCTCCCGCTGTGATGTGGCAGGGATGGGATAGTCCTGTTAGCACAGCTCCTTGGGCAGAGAAACAGGATCAGGCACTCATTCCCTTTAATCTTCCAGCAGTAAGTATTTAGGAAGTGCTTATCTCTGAAAAAGCCTTATGATGGCTTTTAAGCTTAGAGGGCTATGAGACTCTTCCAACTCCGAATATTCTGTGATTTTGTGACTGCTCAGCTGTGCACAGCAGGGGTTTGCTTTCCTTTAGATCAAAATACAAAGTTAAAATTGCTGGATTCAGCCAAGAGGGCAGTCCCCCTCTGCTCTCTGCTGCCTGCAGAGCTGCTGTTTCCTTAACAGAAGAAGAGAGTGTTTTGTGCCACCCTTGATGCTGCTCTTACATTTGCCTGGGCATCAGAGAGCAGAGGGTCCTGCCTGGACCTACAGGGGTGTTGGTGCTGGTCCGAGGAGGGAGCTTTGTGTGGGGCTTTGTGTAGTTGGAATTGAGTTCTGAGTGGATCAGGAGCATCTGCAAAGCTTTGTGGGGCTTTCTCAGCCTGGTTAAAGCAGAGCCCCAGGCAGCTCCCCCTCTGCGTGGTGCTCAGTTTGTTGAGCTGGCCCCAAACCAACCCCGTGGCCGCTTGCCAAAGCCCTGGTGTTGTCCTCAAAGCTGCTGGAGGCACCTTGGGATGCTTTTGGGGTGCTGACAGCTGCAGCAGGCCGGTGCCTGGGGACCACAGAGGGATCAGCCCCAGCCGGATGGAGCCCTCCTGGTGGGCTGTGGCTGGTTACTTGTCTCGTCGTGGGAGAAGCTGCTGTTGATGGAAACGTCCTGGTGGCTGCATCAGTCGCCTCCTTCAATACAGCAATAACACCCTGCGCTTCTGAAGACTCATCTGTGGAAGCTGCTCCAGCAGCCAGGAGTCTGATGCTCTGTCATCATCTTTCTTCATATTTAATGCTCTGGGAAGCAGAATTGCTCCCCTCTGCCTCTTCACCACTTGTTGAGTGACCACATCCTGTCATCGCCTGGCAGCGAGACGGGTGGGTGACACACATGGTGGGGGAGCAGCAGTGGCAGTGCTGTCCTGCGGGGACCTTCGGCACCTGGTTTATGTAACTTCTGTCGAGGTGAGAGGAGATGTGGGGCCATCCAGGCTCTGGTTTGCAGAGTGGACAGAGGACAGCCCTTGTCTGGGCTGGGGCACCGGCTTGGCTCTGGCTCCACGCTCTGCTAGATCAACCAGAGAGCCCAGTAAAACAGCCCAAATGTCTCACTTCTTACTCTTTGAATTCAGATTGTTCCCCTTTATAAAGCAGAAGTAAATGCTGAACGTCAGCAGGGAGTGAGTTATCTCATGGCTGGTGAGCAGTGGCTTTGGAGCAGGGGGGTTTAGGAGCTGTGATGCTCATGGACACTTGCAGGAGGCTACTCCTAAACTGCATCAGCCCCTCATTGCATGGAGAGAGCTGATCCAGGCTTTTCTGGATCTGGGCTTTTCCCACGTCATCCAGCCACTGTCTCTTGTGCTGGTTGTGTGGAGCTTCACAGATGGGGCTGAGTGTTGCAGCACTGCAATGGTTGGGGAGTTAAAACACCTCGTGGTTTGCAGTCCAGACAACTCACGTAGCTCTAAAGCAGCTCCAGGTGCCATTGGGCTGCAGGAGTGGTTTCCCAGCTCCAAAGGCCTGTCTGTCACGGTCAGGAGCAGTGTTGTGGTTGTGGGTTGTTGCTACTGAACGTCACATTAAGCCAGGCTTTTATTCCTTATGAATCAGAGCCGAGCTGCTGCTCCACACGAGGGGCGAGGGCTGAGCCAGCGCCTGCCTCCCATGGCTCATCTTCCTCGAGGAGTGACTGAGATGGGGCTCTGACCTGTGCTGAAAACCGGGAGAACACACCAATTCCATTCATTTCACTTCTTTGATGAAGAAGAATGGATACAATATTAAGATTAAACAATCACCGAGGAAGCTCAAGTGCTGTAATTTCATTACAGGCTGGTTGTGATCAAGCCATGAAATCAAGGTCATGATGGGTTTGGGACCTGTATTGAATCAGCAGCTCAGCAATGAAGTTATGTTGGTTCAAATTATTTATCAAATCATATTAGTGCTGTGAGCAATTGGATTTGTGCACTGTCCTGAGACAAACTGGCTGTAATTCAGCCTAAATAGCAAAGCTGAGGCTGAGGGTTTGTGGTGAAAGGCTGTGCCTGACCTGGGTGACAGTGGGTGACCCTGGGTGGGCTGTGGGGGCTGAACTCAGCCTCTGCCCAGACCTCTCTTTTGCCCACGTCTGTCCTTGCTTCTGTGGGAATATTTTAAGCATTGAATACCACTGTACCAAATAACCTGCAGGGTTTTATAAACTTTTGTCATTGAAACCTCATTTGGATATTCCCATCAGGAGAAGTAATTTTAGGTGTAGGTCAGGAAGCTCTAACTGACAAAGTTGGCACAAACCAGGTTATGAGGTTTATGTGAAAGTCAAATAGGGAAGGACTCCAAAAGCTCCGCAGCTCCAGGTGATTCTCTCCAGGCTGGATTAGGATTTGTGCTGAGGGAGAATGTGTGCCTAAACCCAGCAAGAGACGAGAAGGCTCTGAGGAGAGTTCAGAGCCCCTTCCATTGCCTTAAGGGGCTCCAAGAGAGCTGGAGAGGGACTGGGGACAAGGGATGGAGGGACGGGACACAGGGAATGGCTTCCCACTGCCAGAGGGCAGGGTTAGAGGGGATCTTGGGAAGAAATTCTTCCCTGTGAGGGTAGTGAGGCCCTGGCACAGGGTTCCCAGAGAAGCTGTGGCTGCCCCATCCCACATTCCAGTGTTCTCTGGAAGTGCCTGTGCAGGTCAGGGCTGTGTCTGATGAGCGTCCTGGTCCCCAGCCTTGTGCACGGGGGTGTTCCTGTACTGAGGGAATGTTTTACATGGTGGGTGAAGGCCCTGCAGAGCCGGCTGGAGCCAGCACTCCCCTGCTGCTCTGCTCTCCAAATTTTATGTAACATCACATGTGTGCGTGGCTGGTGCCGAGCAGGAGCAGGGCAGGGATGTGGCCGTGCCCCGGCGAGCAGATGTGTGAGACAGGCACCATAACGAGGGGAGACAGCCCTTCTCGGGGGAGGAAGGCAGGCTGGTGTCCTTGGAGGACAGAGACTCTTGGGCTTGGCTCCCCAGGATCCGCTCTGCCTTCACATCACCTTGGATCACCATCAGTGTCCCAGCAGCCCGGTGGAGGCTGGGGCTGGGGCCGGAGTGGGGGAGCCTGGTGGGCAGCGTGTCAGGGGCCAGGGCCTTCCTGCTGGAGATGTCACTGCCTGGGCAGGGCAGGGGGACTTGTCCTCTTCCTGCCAAGGGTGCAGGGTCTGGGGTGCCCCTGTGGTTCTGGGGTCTCCACGGGGTCTGTGTCCCTGCACAAGGCAGGGAAATGCATTTTGGCTCCCACTGTGACCCGTGATGGGCATTCCCTGCTATGGGGCTGCTGCTTTGTTTGCCTTGTTACAGGACTGGTTGGGTCAAGGCTCATCTCCCAGCTCTGCTCTCCTTCCTGGCTGTGAGGGAGCTGCTGACATCCCGGGGCCCGAATCCAGCATCACTCTGGCTCAGCTCACTGACCAGCCCCCCCCCCTTCCCGTGACATACGTGGGCATTGATGAGGGCATTGATGGGGGCTGGAGGGGACAGGGTCCCCCCGAGGCTACTCCAGGCTCTGCCAGCTTCCCTGCAAGGAGCAATTTCTGGGAGTGAGGGGAAGCTGTCGGGGCTGAGGATCACTGGCTGCCTCTTCTCCTCACTTTGGCTCTGTGCCGTGGTAGGGTTTCAGCTGGTTGTGCTTGAGGCTGTTCCCCAGCTTAGATGCTCTTCCCCTGCTAATCAGCCTAACTTCTTTTTTATTTTATCCCATTACTTTCTAGCTATTCTCCCTCGTGGTTCCCTAAATAAATCCTCCCTTCTCTCTGTGTTTACTCCTTCCAGGTATTTCAGCCTTCTGCATTGATCCAGCACAGCTCAGAGTCCCCCCTCCCTTCCCTGACCTTTCCTTTGTCTTTTCCCACTGCTCTGTGCCACTCGTCCCGATCAATCCCTCCTTGGGATGAGAGCTGGAGCTGGCTTGGTGGTGCAGTCCCTTCCCTGCTCTGCATCCCTCCTGGTGCAGGACAGGAGCATGCCCAGCATGTGTTTGTTCCTCTTGGCTTTATGGCCTCAGAGCTCAGCACTGTGGTGTGCTGGTGACCCCAAGGCAGCTCCTGCCTGCTGCTTCCTGGGTCCAGTCCCTCTCTCAGCCTGATTAGTGCCAGATGCATCTGATCACCAGGAAGGATCCAGAGGGGTCGTGGTGGGGCTCAGCATTGCCCTTGGCTCGTATTCCTGGCCAGTCTGCACGTTCCTGGCTGGGATGGAATGGTTTGAACTAATTTCCCAGTAAGGATGTGGTTATCAAAGGCTCGGTGGTGATGGTGGTGCTGCTCTACCTCTCTGACAGCAGCGTGTGCTTGAAAGGAGCTCTGGTCTTGACATTTGCCAGCTGCTCTTTGATCTTCACAGCCCTGGAGCTGTCGCTGCGGCGTTGGGAAGGTGTCAGTGGCACGGCAGGGCTGTGTGAGCCCTGCCTTTCCCTGCTGCCTGGGGCCTGGCAGCAGCTTGTTTCCCTCTCACCTTCTCGTGTTCCTGATTCTCTGTCTGACCGAGGGGCTCACTGGCTTCGGCTGCAGAGATTGCCCAGGGTGGCATCGTTCCGGTGCCCGGGCACTGGAGGGGTGCCAGGCTGAGCCCCCACAGCTGGGGGTGCCCCCCAGAGCGGGCAGGGGCTCTGGCTCTGCCACCCCGTGCCGTGGCAGCATCTTGTGCCAAAGCCTCTGCCCGGCGCCGCCACGTGCTGACATTGCTAATTAGGTCAGCAGCTCCCGTGAATTGGAAGTGGATGCGGGAGGCAGGGGGGGCCATGGAGGAGTTATTTGAGGCCTCTCCAACCTAGAAACCCAGAAAAGATTTTCTGGGGCTGTTGGGTGGCTCTGGCATTTGCTCTGGCCTTGGGCACGGCCACGAGCACTGCCTTGGTCAGTTCCCTGCCTGCTCGAGTCATAAATTGGGATTTATTTTTTTGCCTCCTTTAAACTCAGAATTTTGTTTGGACGATGCTTACAATGTGAAGCTGACAACCTAAATCACGGGCTCGATTTACTGTGCAGCACTAGAGTGGTGCTTTTCAGGGGCGGTTTTGGAGAGGCTGCTACAGAGCCCAGTGCACCAAGGCTCGGGTGAAGCACCTTCCCCCAGCCCTTACACGGGGTATCAGGTCGTGACAGGCTGAGGAAGGTGTTTGTCTGGGGCTCAAAACGTGGGGTGGCTGCAGGTTCCCTCCATTCCTGGGGAGTGGAGACATGAGCAGCATCCCTGAGGTCCTGGTGGGCACCCGGCTGGGTGAAACCCCACTCCTGGTTAAGGGAGAGCCTCTCCATGGACAACAGTCCTGAGGTTTTACATTGTGCTTTGTGTGTTACCTGGCACATCTAACAGGGTTTTTATTTAGATTTGCCTTTCTAGGCATTGTCTGAAAGCTCGCTGTCATTCTGAGCAAACCCAAAGTGAAAAGCACCTCGTGAACAAGGAGTGTCGCTCGCCATTTTGTAATGGAAGCGAGTGTAAAATCAAGGCTCTGGATAAATCAATGGCACACGGAGCATATTTACATAAAGTATATAAAGCCCTGAGTACTAAGTTTAGAGCGTGGGCTCTGTGCTCGCAAAGCGGCGTGTTCCGACTGGCTGAGCTGCTGAGACAAGCCTTTCCTCAGCAAAGGAATTAGCAGGATCCTTGCAAAACCAGCCTGGAAGCAGGGATGTAAATAAGGCTTGTACCTGCCTATTTCAATGGTGGCTGGAGCTGGAGCTCTCCCGTTGCCAAGATAAGGGTTTCTCCCTGTGTTGTGGTGTGTTTGGGCTGGAGCTGTGCCCACCCGCCATGCCAGGGCAGGGGCTGACCTGGGGATGGGGATCCTACAGGGAATCACGGCGGGGTGGTCCTTGTGCTGCTGAACCAAATGGAGTTGGACTCATTTCACTCCTCACCTTCTCGTTCTCCATGGCCCAGTTAGTAAATTAAGCAGGATGAGTTTTGGGGGTCGGGGTCTGTGTGTGCTCCTGCTATTTTGGGTGCTGTCAGGGCTGGGCTTCCTTCCAGAAATGTGCTCTGCAGGAGTGGGAGCATCGTCCTGGTGCTTCCCCTGGGACAGAAATTTTTGGGGAGTTGTGTGTGAGGATGGCAGGGCTCTGTCCACCCCAGGCATGGCAGGGCTCTGTCCACCCCAGGCATGGCAGGGCTCTGTCCACCCCAGGCATAGCAGGGCTCTGTCCACCCCAGGCACGGCAGGGCTCGGTCTACCCCAGGCACGGCAGGGCTTGGTCCACCCCAGGCACGGCAGGGCTGCAATCAAAGGCCAGGGCACCAGCCCAGGGGGAGCTGGGGGCTCTCCAGGCTGGTGCTGGGCCATCCATCCATCCCTCCATCCCTCCCTCCATCCCTTCATCCCTCCCTCCGTCCCTCCATCCCTCCCTCCATCCATCCACTGGCTCCCAGCACCGCTGACGCCTCTGGGCTCTGTCCCTGTGCTGTTCCCAGGCTAATAATACCCGGGAGGAGGCGGAGAGCTGCGGTCCCGAGCCCACAGTGGGGAGCGATGCCTTCCCCAGCACATCCTCCCACGGCCTCCTGCTCACACCCCCGGCGTGCCCGGGGCTGCTGCCGCCTCCTCCCGGTGCCAGCACAGCCCGGCTGCCTCGGGCTCTACAGGTGCCCTCCCCTACCTTTGCTTGGGGTGATGCCAAAACCTCCATCGCTTCTGCGCCCAGTGGCATCACTTGGTTCCCTTCACTGATTTCTGTTCCTGACCATAGGCATTTGCACTGGATTTTCTCTTTTTTTGGGGAGGGAGAGGAATTCTCCTTGAAACAGGGTTGTTGGTTGTAAACTGGGTTTTTAACCCATTTCTCACAGACCCCCTTCCCCACCTGTGTTGCTGCATGTGGGGAGACACAAAACCTGCTGGGTCTGGCACAAGCCCTGCCCAAGGTTTGCTCTTGAGGGGATGCTCAGAGCAGGCTAGGAACAGGAGCAGGTCCAGCCCTGAAATAATCCCCCTTTGAAGTCTAGAATGTCACTGAATCTTGCTGCTTTTGTTGGTTTGCTCCATTTTGTGTGCCTGCTAATAAATATTGTAGCGCTCTAAAAATAACTGATAACTGTGAAGAAAGCAGCAAAGCTGCTTCGGGCCCTGAATTTCCAGTTTAATTCCAATCTTGGAGAAGTTTGGGTTGCCTGAAGCAGGTCCAGCCCTGCCTGGGCTGGGGGTGGTTGTGGCTTTTCAGCTTGGTGCTGCTGTCCCAGGGGAGAGCCAGTGACAAGGAGGTGTCCTGGGACGGGGCAGCAGCAGGGTGAGATGCTGCTCTCAGAGCCTTGGTGGCTGCTCTCCCAGTGCCACCTCACAGCTGGAGCTGGGGACATCCAAAGGGATGGAGAGAGGAGAGTGGCCAGGTCGGGGAGCTGGGGACACCTTGTGTACTCCGTGCTCAGGATGCTGGTGGTGCTTTGCAGTCTCTGGAGTCCCCTGTGCCACGTTTCCATCACACAGGGCAAAGCAGCCATGTTCCCCCAGCCCTGTGTGCCAGTGCTGGCAGAGCTCAGCGTGGCACAGCCGTGCTGGCACACATCACACAGGAGAGCAGGAGCCCGTGGAGGAGCCTCCGGCTGCTGTGTTTGTGAAATCTCTGCCTGGCACCGGCAGGGCCACAGTGCCTGCCAGCCCTGGGTGTGGCACCTGGGAACAACCACCCCAGCAGTCCTCGTCAGGGTTCCTGTGCCAGCACGTGGCACTGCCCTGGCGCCGCCCCTGTGTGCCGGGGGCTGACTGGCAAACACAGACTGAAGGCACTGCTGGTGGTTTCAGCATCACTGGTGTTGTGCGTGTCGGAGGGATCCACGTGCCATCCCACTGATGCCCCCTTTCCTGGCAGCAGGGCACGGGCAGTGGCAGCAGGGGAGGTGCCGGGGTGCTCAGCCGGGGTGGTTTGTGCAGTGGTTTGTGTGCTGGCAGGGAGGAGCCGGGGGCTGCGGGGGCCGCTGCCAGTGCCAGGCCATCGGGGCAGCCCCCGCGGGCGCCCCCGAGCCCGTTTGGTGAGCGGCGGCCACGCGGGTACAGCTCGTCCTGCCAACCCACGAGCTGAGTCAGCGCCTCTGCGTGGGGGGCTGCGATGAGTAAGGGCGGGTTGGAGGGGCTGTGCAGGCGCTCGTGTGCGTGTCCTGCGCCGGGGGGCTCCCTGCCCGCTGCCCCCCACCGGCCCCACTGCCGGCCCCTCGCCGAGGGCGCCGCAGCACCCCTGCCCTGCCCCGCTGCGTGGGCAGCACTGACGGCAGCCCCCTCTCTGCTCCTCTCCCTGCTCTAGTACATCGAAGCCATCAGCAACAAGCAAGGGGAGCTGGAAAACTACGTCTCTGATGGCTACAAGACAGCTCTGACGGAAGAGAGGAGACGGTTCTGCTTCCTGGTGGAGAAGCAGTGCGCAGTGGCCAAGAGTGCCATCACCTACCACGCCAAGGTGAGTGGCACCTGCTGGGGCTGGGCCCGGCTGCCCCGTCACCGTCACTGTCACCGGGGGGACACTGCCATGTCAAGCTCCTGCCTGTACAACAGGCTGACATTCCAAGAGCCAAAGCTGGTGCAGCTCCTGCAGCTCCAGGGACGGAGGGTAGCGATGGCCCAGCAGGTGAACCACAGGCAAGGTGCCCCAGCAGGACCAGTTGCTCCTGATCCCTCTCTCCCGTGGCTGCCTGGACCAAGGGCTGGAGCTGCCACCGGCCAGCCTGGGAAGCGGCAGCACCCCGTACTGGTCCGGAGTGGAATCCATCTGGATGAGGGCTGGGAACGCCGGTGCTGCTCCTGCTCCTCGTGCTCCCGTTCTGGTTGTTCCCCAGCAGCACCCTCCGTGGCTCACAGCAGCCATCTGTCACCGCCACGCTTGGCACCGGAGCAGGAGAGGGAGTTGGGATTAGTCAGCGCTGTCCTCGCGCTGCGCTGCGGGATGGGATCCACGCCTGGCACGGAGAGCGTAGTGCAGGAGGGAAAAACATCCCTCCCGGGGCCGGGGGTCAGCAGGCACGAACCAGAGGCTTGTTGCTGCAGCAGCACATGGAGGGTGATTTTGCAGGTGGCTTGTCCGGAGCGTGATGGGTGTCTGGCTAAAAACTCCATCCCGCTGCTGCCCGTGGCTCCTGCAGGGTCCCAAGGCTGTGCCAGGGCTGGAGCTGCTGGGACATAGTGGGGAAACGTGCTGGGACTTTGAAATCAGCTCTTGAGGGGTTCTGACACGTGGGGACCAAGTTGTCTCCAGGTGAAGCCAGGCAGAGGTGTCTGGTCTTCCTCTGCTGTGGTTGGGGAGTGGACTCCGGGGGTTTGGGACATCTTTGCCCTCAGAGTCCCATGATGGGGTGCTTGTACATCCTGGGAGAAAAAGGACAAGTTTAGCTTTGTCTTTTTCCCCCTTGCCGTGGAGTGTGGTGGGGGGTGGCTGCTGGTTCTGCTGCGGGCAGGGGGCAGTGGGCTTTGGATGCAGCCCAGGAGGCTCTCGGGGCTCAGCACCCAAACCAAGCAGCTCGTCCCTCAGGGTGTGGGCACAGCCCGGAGCACAGGCTGTGCCCTGCCAAGCCTTTGGGCAGGGTGTATTTCTGTGTTCACACAGAGCCCAGCTCCCTGCAGCCTGGAGATGCTGCACACAGGATGTCTCAGAACAAGCCAGGGAGCTGGATTACCTTTTCCTTCCCTCTTTCCCATTTTTCATTCCACCCTCCTGGCTCAGCTGCCATCAGAGCCTGGAAGCAGGACATCCCCGTGTGTTATCTGGCCCATGCCATGCACAGAGCTGTTGATCAGTCCCAGATCAGTTCAGCCCTGGATCCACGTGGAGCTGCCCAGGGAGCAGGACAGAGCTGGGGCACTTTTCCACACCCTGTGCCCTCACGCCTTGTTTTCCTCTTGCAGGGGAAGGAGATGCTGACACAGAAGCTGCCACTGTGGCAACAATCCTGTTCGGATCCCAACAAGATCCCGGACCGCGCCATACAGCTGATGCAGCAGATGGCTGCCAGCAGCAATGGCACCATTATGCCCAGCCCTCTGTCCACATCCAAGTCCAACCTCATCATCTCTGACCCCATCCCTGGTGCCAAACCTCTCCCTGTCCCCCCGGAGCTGGCACCTTTTGTAGGAGTAAGTATCTCCGTGGTGGAGGCTGAGCTGCCCTTCTGAGCAAAGCCGGAGGGACGAGCCCGGGCCGCTGTCACCGCTGTCCTCGGCAAGTGGCCTTTGGTTGGGCTGTCACTGATCCTCCATGCACGTGCCATCCTGGGATGTGGGAAGGAGCCTGGCATGGGCATGGGCAGCCTGTCCCATCCCATCCTGCCAGGGTTGCTGAGCTCCAGAGGGGCAGGGGCTCCCAGGGGTGGTTTGAGCAATCCAGGTGCTGGACTTGCCTGGCCAGACTAGTCCCAGTTAGGCTGGCCCTAGAGCTCTGAGACTGAACCAGGTACCCCAGTAACTGCAGGAGAAAGCCCCTGGATTGACCCATGGCTGAAGGACCCTTCAGAGGAGGGTCTACCCCTGACATGGGGGCATGAGCTGACAGCAGAGCTCAGGAAGGATTAGCAGGTGCACAGAAACTCAGAGCAGTAAAACACCGCAGAGGTGACCCCAGGGCTCCCTCCAGAGCAGTTTCTCGGGTGGGGAACTAAACCCAACAGGCTGAAGCTGTGCTGTGCCCCCTCCCCGAGCCGTGCTGGGGTGCCCTAATGAGGCTGTCCCCCGTGTTCCCCTCCCCTCCTCTCTCCGTAGCGCATGTCGGCGCAGGAGGCCATGCCGGTGATGAACGGAGTCTCCGGCCCAGACAGCGATGGGTACAACCACTGGTCTGAGATGAAGCCAGCACAGCCCAAATCTTTATCTCCTTCCCAGCCTCAGAAGCAGCTGAGTGATTCTTACTCCAATACACTCCCAGTTCGCAAAAACGTGACACCGAAAAACAGCTACGCCTCAGGTGAGGGCCTGTCCTCCCCTATGGGGGCTGCTGGGGGACCATGGGCCTGGCTGTGCCAGCTGTGCCAGCTGTGCCAGGGATATTGGTGGTGATGGGGCAGTGACCGACAGCGTCCCCTTGGTGTCAAGTGCTGCTCATCCCTCTTGACCTGGGGCTTAGGTCGTGATGGAGCTGAGCTCTGCTGTGGGGATTCACAGGATTTCCAGGAGGAAAATCCTATGGAATCTGGCGCAGGGAGGCTTCTCCCTTTGCTGCAGCTGGTGGGCAATGCCGGGAGTCTGAACCTGCTTGTTCAGGGGGAAGGTGTCAGTCACACTGTAGGCTCTGTCGGCTCCTGGGATGAAATTTGGGAGGGCCTGTCCTGTCCCTGGGTGTGGCCTTGGGACACTCACTGGTCTCTGTCCCCACCAGCTGAAAACAAGACACTGCCCCGCTCCAGCTCCATGGCCGCCGGGCTCGAGAGGAACGGCAGGACGAGGGTTCAGGCCATTTTCTCTCACGCTGCCGGGGATAACAGCACCCTCCTGAGCTTCAAGGAGGGCGACCTCATCACCCTGCTGGTGCCAGAGGCCCGGGACGGCTGGCACTACGGAGAGAGCGAGAAAACCAAAATGTGAGTGTGCTGGGTGTCCCTGGGAGCAGCTTCAGCGGGATACTCCATGGATAAACCCGGGTTTGGATTCACCCCTGCCTTTGCCTTTCAGGAGGGGCTGGTTTCCTTTCTCCTACACACGGGTCCTTGACAACGATGGCAGCGAGCGGGTCCACACAAGGTAGGAGATTGTGCCGGGTGCCAGGGGCTCCCTGTGCCACTTCCAGGGTGGCCTCGTGGAGTTGCGATGGGAATTAGGAATTATTTAGGAATTCTTGTTAGGAATGACTCCCAGCACAGGCTGGCTCAGGTGACTTTTGCCGTGGGTGGGTGATTGGCCTGGGGGTCTCTGCACAGCATGGGCTGGTGCTGATGCCCCTGCTCTGGATCCCCCCCAGCCTGCAGCAGGGGAAGAGCAGCAGCACTGGCAACCTCCTGGACAAGGACGACATCGCCATCCCACCTCCTGACTATGGCATGGCCTCCCAGGCCTTCCAGGCACAGGGCAGCAACACCTTCAAGCAGCGGCCCTACAGCGTGGCCGTGCCCGCCTTCTCCCAGGTGAGCCGCGGCACTGGGGGCTGCTCCCGCTCCGGGGGTACATCCTGGGAATGGGGGGTGCTGGCGCCAATCCCCGGGCATAGTCCCTGCTGCAGCCTGGCTGTGGGTCCCTGCTGCAGCCTGGCTGTGGTGGCTGGGGCTGTGTCCCACCTGGACGGGGTGTGCCGGGGCGTGTGCCCGGTGCCAGCGTGCCGTGGATGTGTGGGGTGCCCCAGGGCGGCTCTCCAACCTCTGTTCGTTGTTTTAGGACTACCTAATGCCCTATGGGTGTGCAATTAAAGACTATGCCAGTGGCCTCTGCCAAGCACCCTCCGCTCACTACAAGCCTTACACTAGGTCGACAGCTGTAAGTCCAACACTTGCAATGTTTCCCTTGGGATTTACAGCTGTTTGGCTGGTTTTTGCCTGGTGAACCCCGTGCCTTGCCTGGGGCCCTGCTCCTCCGAGCACCTCTCCTGGGGAGAAGGGACGAGGGATGCAGGGAGACAGCAGGACAGGAGAGCTGTGGATGAGGGAGAACAGGCAAGGCACGGGGGCAATGGCACAAAACGGCCCCGTAAACCCCCAAAGGACAACACTTGCTGGCTCCATGGGAGTCTCCCACCAGAAACAGGCTGCTCACAGGCAGCTGGAAGCGTTTTCTCTAGCACATGCCAAGTCAAGCTGGTGACAGTCCCATAGTGGGGCTGGGGCAGACCCCAGCCAGGGCTCTGGAGGGTGTCCAAAGGGAGCTCGGGGCTTCTCAGATAGTGAGCAGGGAGGATGCATGTGAAGACAGGATCAGCCTGACCCAGGGGCCAGGTGTAGTAGAGCTATCCAACCGAATGAGCATGGTGAGATGAGCCACGCTGCATCTCATACCAGCAGATGAGGAGGGGGAAAGGTGGCCACTCAGCATCCCACCCTTTGGCAGGGGATCTAGTCCTCTCTGCAGGGAGTGGGGTAGCCCCACTTCTTGCTGTTTGCTGGGTTTTCCCAGCAAGATTTCCTCCTGAAGTTGGGTTTTGTGACTGGGCGCATTCCTGGGATGATGGGAATTTGGCTCTCTGATCCCTGCTGCGTGGCCAGTTCAGCAGCCTGAACTGCAGTGGTCCCATGTTTGTCATGGAGAGCAGAGCTGCTCCACAGTCACATCCCACAGCAGGCATGTGCTCAGGAGGGATTCCTCAAGGGATGTTCTCAAAGCTCAGTCTCCATCTGCCCCTCAGTCCCTCCCCACTGCAAAGCCCATCCAGCACCGGCTGAAGGAGAAAATGGTCCAAAACCCTGTGGGTTTCTGGTGGGAGTTAATACAGACAAACCCTCTTTCCACGGAACATTTCACTGGTGTCTCTCCAACTTGTTCAGTCCCTTTCAGAGTGTCTCGGAAGCAGACGGAGCTCAGTTCCACGGGAGGGCTGGGCAGAGCAGCCAAGGGCTCCCCTGACTGTCTTTTTCCCATGTCTGGTCAGATAAATTCCACAGAGAGTGGTGCAACTTCACTCCCTGCTATCTGAATCCCACTCCAACCATCTCCATATCTCCCTTTTCTCTCCAAATGCATCATCTCTCGGCCCTATCATTCCTGGGTCCTGATGCACTTTGGTCTGTTCGTGTGACCCTCCGGTGGCACCTGTACAGGCACAGCCCACATTGCCCCTCACTCTGCTTCCTCCTTCTTCTCTGCAGGGTCTCGATGACTATGGGACGAGGTCTGTCAGCAGGTAAGATGTCACCTTCCTGTCACATTCCCTGTGAACTGTTGGTGTTGGCTGTGGGTGAAGCCATGGTGCCGTGTGCCCGTCGGGGTCCCTGCTTGGGCTCCCCGGGGCACTGGCAGTGGCTGGGATGGGACCAGCAGTGGGGCACACAGTGCAGGTGTCGTCTGTGAGCACGGAGGGACCTGGGGAGGGCAGGTCCCAGGGCCAGTCCTGGTGTGCCCAGCCTTGTGCTCCTCTATTGAGTCCTGTCTCACTGATCTCCTCGGGGCTTGCCCCTGGATAACGAGGCCACGGCGAGCGCACGCTCTGGGCTCTTGCCCTGGCGCCTTCCCCAAGCCCTCTGCCCTTGAGGTTGCCCCGCAGCCGTGGCTGTGGCGGCCCTGAGCCCTGCGTGCGGGGTGCCGGCGGTGCCGTGGGGCGCTGGGCTCCTGGCGCGGTGCAGCCTCGCGGCGCCGGCAGTCCCGGCCACTCCGGCATCTCTGTGCTTTGTTCCACAGTGGCAGTGGCAGTTTGGTATCAACGGTGTGAGGACACCTGGGCTCGCGGCGGCCCCTTGCTGCTTGGAAGAGCTTTCTGCTTCTTTCCCTCCTTTTTTTTTCCTACCCTTTCATTTCTCTTTCTCTACTTCTTTTGGATTTGAAACTCTGGTGATCTTCGAGGAAACCATGGTGCTTCTCACCCCTCCCTGGTGTTCACAGTGCCCTTGTTTCTGGAGCCTTTTCGGAGCAGAAACTGTCTGTGCTCGCAGCCCGGGCGCAGGTGACACTTAGTGGGACCCGTTTTTGTCCTCCCGTGTGATGTTAGCGATGCACTGTCCCCCCGGGGCCGCGCCGGCCGCCCCGCACGAGCCTGGACCAAACTCCCACACTGGAACACATATGCATGGCCTCTGGTGTCCGTACTGTTACTGAGCATCCGGGATGCCCGTGCCCGGGATGCCCTGCCCGGAGGGGGCAGCGTTCCTGCGCCTCCTCCTCGGCCTGATCCGCTTCCATCCCACTGCCGTGGCTTTGGGAGAAGCAGATGGCACAGACCCCCCGCCCCGGGGAAAGGGCTGCTTCTGGGCTGGGGTCCCGCCGGCCGTGGGAACCCCCCGGGAGGGTGACTCCTGGTTGTTTTATAAATATATATATATTTTTTGTAGCAAGGTTACCTCACGTTAGGGCTGAGGCTCAGCGGGTTTGGGTGAGGCTGCCCCCGCACTGTGCCCCACGGGGGGCTCAGCAGTGCCCAGAGGGGCTCCCACCCCGCACTGGGGGTCCCGCACTCGCCCGGCCATAGCCCTCCCAGTGCCCGTGGCCGTCTCCACTGCAAAACTGTTCACGCTTTTTTCTGATGTGATTTTTAAGACCTCTGACATGGCCTGTTTACTGGGACATTGCAGGCAATAGACTCCCCCTGGACCAGTTTTTGGGTTATCTCTTTGCCTGCAGGCACGTTGTTCTGAGCCCGTCCTGCATCGATGTCCGAATTTTGCTAAAGATTTTTAACACAGGATATTTCACGCCGAATGACAGAGTGTAGAGGGGGGGGAGAGGGAAAAAAACCCCACAAACCCAGCCTAGCAAAGCCTGTGTGGAGATTGTAAAAGTGCTGAAAAACCTTTTTTTAAAAGCCAGAGAGACTTGTGCCCTGTACTGAGTTATTGTTTGAATAAAAGTTTTATTTATTGCATTGAGCTGGGCCTCGGTGTCTTTTTCGGCTGCCGTGCTTGTGTGCTGCGCTGCCCGCCTGCATCGCCCGCCGCCCCTTCCGTGCCATGTGTGTGTGCCCGGGGCATCCCCGGGCGGGCGCTGCCATTAAACAGCTCCAGCCTCAGCCGCAGCTGTTTAAGGGCCGGGTCCCCTCTCTGCGGCAGCGGAGGGGGCGATGCTGCTGCTGCTGCTGCTGCCCCCGCATGCCGAGGCTTTCCCGGCGCTGGGAAAGCGGGGCTGGGGGCGCGGGGGAAAGGAAACCCCCGCTCCCTTCCTGCGCTCCCCCGGCGGCTCCTGCCTGGCCGTGCCCTTCCTTCCACTCCCCGCAGCGCCAGCGACTCAATGAACACGACTTTTCCTCCTTTTCCTTCTTTTTTTCCTCCTGTTTCCTCTGCCTGCCGGGCGGGCTCTGGGGCCGCCTCGAGTCTCTCCCGCACCACGAGCTGCTGTTCCCGCGGAGCGTCCCGGTGTCCTCCAACGTGCCTTCTGTTTCCCTTGCAGCCCCGATGTTGAAGTGGCCAGGTTTTGAGGTGCCCCTGCCCGTAGTTAGTAAGTTGACGGTGTCGGGGGGCCGCGCCCGGGGGCGCTGGGCAGCGGGTGAGGCTGCGGGGCCGCGGCGTTCGGTGCCACCGCTCTGCTTGCCCCGCACCTTGTCCCCTCCGCCGCTCACGCTTGGCCCCGGCCCGGCGGCCGCAGCTCCGGCTCCCCCCGCGCTGCACCCGCACGGCTGCTCGCTCTGCTGCCGCTCCTGCTCCTCCCGGGATGCTGAGCCGCAATTCCCATTCCCGGGATGCTGAGCCGCAATTCCCATTCCCGGGATGCTGAGCCGCAATTCCGATTCCCGGGATGCTGAGCCGCTCCTGCTCCTCCCGGGATGCTGAGCCGCAATTCCGGTTCCCGGGATGCTGAGCCGCTCCTCCCGCTGCCCCTAACCAGGCTCTTTGGTTGTAGGTCTCCGGGGTCCGTCGCCACCCCCGGCCCCTTCCAGGGGGGCAGGGCACGTCCGCACTAACCTCGAATTTTTTGAGCAGCTTTTTTTTTTATTGTAGACTTGTCCCAGGAGCTGCCTTGTCCTGGGAGCCTCCTCATCCTGGCCCCAGGGGTGGGATGGAGGAGCTTCCCCAGGAGCCAACACCCAGCTCGATGGCGCTGGAGAGCCCCCTTTCCCGATTCTCTTTTGATCCGTGAGCTGGTTTCCCTGGAGTTGCGGGCTCCACCCCAATGGCTCTTCTCTGCCAGCACAGAAATAGTTAAATGAGAGCCCCAGGTGACTCATCAAAGCAAGTTTTCCTCTCCCTCCAGTCCTGAGAATCTATTTTGGCATCCTGGGGGGAAAGTGATCTAAGCATCTGCATTAATTAGGTGGGAAATTAATTACCCTGTTTTTAAGCTCAAGCCATTTCTCTTTTAAGGGGAGAAAAAGCTGCTGTGGAGAGGTGAGGGATGGCAGGGAGGGGGCCTAGGGCAGACAGTGAGTGCCTGTCCCAAGGGCTGGGGGTCACAGCCTCTTCCTTCTGCTCTGGTAGGTGGCTGGGGACATCCCAAAGCTTCTGGGGGCTTCCCAAACTGCTTGGCCCAGGTGCAGATGGTAACCATGACACTCTACCTGCACCCACATCTGGGGGTGGCAGGACTGTGCCCCCACAGTGGGGTCTGGCCAGTGGCCCAGCTGTGTGTGGTGGGCCATGGCCAAAGCTTCCAGTGGGGAAAGGAGAGGATTGTGGCTCCTGGGGAAGGCTGGGGGCAGCGGGCAGGGGAGACAAGGGGGCTGTGGGGCCACAGGTTGGGTAGAGAGCTGCTCGGTGGCTCCTTGCCTGGTGCAGGTTTGGACCCGACGATCCCAGGCATCCCAGGCAGGCCCACACCTCTGGGGAGTTAACTCCTGCAGGGAGAGGAGAGAGGAGACCTCCTGGGGTGGGGTCAGGATGCTCCCCATGCCAAAGCAGTCCCTGGACCCTGTCCTGGCCAAGACATGGTGGCCAAGGGACGGGACAGTGTGGGGAGCACCCCAGGTAGGTGAAAGCCCGGCTCAGCCTGGCTGGTCTGGGCTTGACCCCTTGGCTCTGCCAAGCCCACCCACACCCCTGGATCTTAACTTTTCCAGAGGGAGCACAAGGGCTCTGCTGGGAGCTGCCAGCTCTGCCCTGGGCTGGGAGGTCAGGCCATAACCCGCTGCTTCCTGGGGCAGTGCAAGAGCCAGGTGATGCTGTGGTGCTCCCGTCTGTGGGAACTGTGTGAGCCCAGCCGGGGGGGAACCTGGAGCAGCTCCTCCAGGCCTGGCCCCCCAGGGCATCCCCCACCTTACACTGACGGAGAGCGAGGCAGGAGAACATCCCGCAGGCAGCTGCCCCTGGCTCATCTCTGACACCCACCAGGGCTTTAGCTGGCAGAGGCGCTGCAGTGGGGGCTGCTCGGCCGGGGGCTCCGCGGGGCAGAGCCTTTCCAGTTAAAGTGCTTCCCAAACACTGCTGATCGTGGGGTCTGCCAGTGGCCGCTCGCTGTGCCGGTGCCCCGTCCCGCTGCTGCCATCCCCCGTTAACTCTTCCTTCCTCTTCCTCTGCAGAAACCCCTTTGCCAACGTCCAGCTGAAGCCAACGGTGACGAACGACCGCTCGGCTCCGCTCATCAGCTGATCCGGGAGCGCTGGCACCTGCGTGGCACTCGCCACCTCCTCACCCTCCTCATCCTCATCCTAGCCGCTGCATGTCCGGCTTTCCAGGACTTCATTTTTAGGCGGAATTTATTTAATCCTGCTGCTTTGAAAGCCAAAGGCTCAAGCTAGTGTCCTAGTTCTCTCTTCTCTAGACCCAGCTCGTCCCCCTCGGTGGCAGAGGGTGACACCACTGTCACGTCACCTGTCCTTCACCTGCTCTAAGGAGTGTGGTGGCAGCATGTCCCGGGGCTGGGATGATTCCCAGGCTGAGCAGCAGTTTGCCACGGGTGGGAAAACAGGCTCAGCGGGAGAAGGACTCTCCAAGGGCTCACAGTGCTCTGGTGGGGTGGCAGTGGCACAGTGGACACAGTCCCCCTGTTCTCCCCTGCCCAGACAGGAGGGACCCCTGGGAAAGGCAGGATAGCGGGGATACCCCATGCAAGCCGAGGGAAGGTGGGAGCCATGGGCAGCTCCCAGGCTCCCTCCAGACCCTGGTTGCCCACCCCGTGTTGTGGGCTGGGACACTGGCAGTGGGGTGCTGGCACTGCAGCCCCTGCTGGGACGGAGCCGGCTCTGGTCCCAGAGCTCCTGCAGGGCTCGGGATATTGTAGGGAATTACGGTACTGCTGTAAAATATAAGCTACAAAAAACCACTCGTGGAGGCAAGGGCAGCGTGGCAGCCCTGGGGTGCCTGTGGCCAGGGTGCTGGAGGTTGGGGGGCCTCTGCTCCCCGCAGACAGGAGCTCCCATCCGGACCTCTTGCTTGGCTGTTTGCTCTTCCTCTATTCCTAGGGCTGCATGAGAGAGAGAGATAGATAGAGATAAATATATATAAATATATATATACACACACACTTGCTAAGCTTATTGCTGGGAGTGCCCACAAGTGAGGTGGCTCTCGAGCCCTTCTGCAGTTCCTGGGAGCCCGCACAGGAGTCTTGTCCTTGTTCCAAAAACAAGGAGAAGGGAGTTTCCAGGCAGGAACTGTGTCTCCCATGGGTGAGCAGCTGATGCCGAACAGAGTTTTTGCTTTTTCTGTTGTATTTCTCATTTTGCACTTTCTGATCACTAGTGCAGCATATCCTGGTCACCACAGTCTGGGCAGTGGGCGCTTGGCCAGGCATGGAGTGGTCCCAGCCTGGGGCTCAGTCCCAGTTGGATGTGGTGGTTCATCTCTCCCATGTCCCCTCTGATGGGTTTTCCAGCTCTGCTGCAGGAAAAGAGCTTCTCCTGCGACCGCTCAGGCTCCAGCTGTACACGAGGGTTCCCTGCTCCAGGATGTGCCTCCTCTTCCTCTCCTGTGCCTCCTCTTCTCCCAGGGCTGGAGCAGATGGGTGGGGGACAAGACAGGGCAGGGGTGAGGGGAAGGGTGGGTGGGAGA
>VWZG01007835.1:21079-32973 GCA_013396735.1 Grallaria varia
CTCCGGTGGGGGGGGTCGCGGTGCCCCCCGCTCTCTCCATGCAGGGCATGGGGAGCCTCCGGCTGGGCAGCCGCGCCGTCATGTACACGGCGGAGACCCTCCCCAAGGGCAAGAACCGCGTCATGGGCGTGAGTTTGGAGGGATGGGGGGCGAGTCTCTGGGGGGGAACCCCTGGAAAATCCCACCCTCCCAATTCCCAGGGGATTGGCATCCTGCTGCTGATCCCTCAGGGATCGAGGTACCCCCCTGGCCCCCAGGGGAGGGGGGAAAGGGGAGGGAGGAGGTGGTGAATTGACCTCATTCCCGCCCATCCCGCTCTTCCAGACCATCCAAATCATGACGGGATTCCTGCACATCGGCCTCGGGATCGTCCTCACCACGCTCACCAACGTCTACACCTCCGTGTTCATCATCGGGGAGATCCCGTTCCTGGGCGGCGTGTCGGTGAGGGCAGCGCAGCGGGCAGGGACACCCGCCGGGCGGGAGGAAGGGAGGGAGTGCCCACCCAGCAGGGATGCCCACTGAGGAACCATCCCACCTGGGAAGCAATCCCACCACGGAAGGGAATCCCACTATCGAGTGGTGACCACCAGGGAAGGGAGTTCCACCAGGGAATGATGCCCACTAGGAATCCCATCAGGGAGTGATGCCCACTAGGCAAGGATAGTTACCAGGGAATGCTGCCCACCAGGGAACGATGTCCACAAGGAAGGGAATCCCACCAGGGAGTGATGTCCAGAAGAAAGGGAATCCCACCAAGGAATGATGCCCAACAGGGAGTGATGCCCACAAGGAAAGGAATCCCACCAGGGAATGATGCCCACCAGGGAATGATACCCGCAAGGAAGGGAAAACCAGCAGGGAATGATGCCCACTGGGAAGGGAAACTCGCAAGGGAATGATGCCCACCGGGAAGGGAAACTTGCCAGGGAATGATGCCCACAAGGAAGGGAAATCCACTAGGGAATGATGCCCACCAGCAAGGGAATCCTATCAGGGAAGGGAATCCCACCAGGGAATGATGCCCATAGGAAGGGAATGATGCCCGCAAGGAAGGGAATGATGCTCACAAGAAAAGGAATCCCACCAGAGAAGGATACTCTCTGGGAAGGAAGGGAATGATGCCCACCTAAGGAGGAAATGCCCACAAGGATGGGATGCCCCCCAGGAATGATCCCTGCTGGGCTCCCGTGACTCCCAGTGTCCGGGCACAGGGAATTCTGCTCCAGCAGCTGTAAGACAAGGCATGCCAGGGCCGGGCAGGTTTGGGGGGTCTGGGAGGTGCCCTCGGTGCCACTGACCCCCCTTTTCCCCCCTCCCAGTTCATCATCTCCGGCTGCCTCTCCATCGGGGCCGAGAAGAGCCCCACGGAATGCGCGGTGAGCGGCACAGGGAGCAGCTCCACGGAGCGGGCAGGGGGGGATTTTGGGGGGGTCTCTCACCCCCCCAGAACCCTCCCAAAAGCCCCCCCAAATGCCCTGGGTGCCCACAGGTGAAAGGCAGCCAGACCATGAATGTCATCAGCGCCATCTTCGCCCTACTGGGGATCGTGGCCTTCATTGTCGACCTCAACCTCAACGTGCTCTACCACTCCAGCTTCGGCTACCACGGTTACCTTGTCCTGGTAATCCTGCTTTCGGGAATTCTGGCCCTCCGGAGAACCCCCCCTCAGCCTGTTCCCAGCCCCTCCAAGGGGTGTTGTGACCCCTGACCCCCCCCACAAAGTCACTCTTGGGGTGGGGGTTCTGCACGTCTGCTGGCGCGACCTATTTTACGTCGGTCCCTCGGGAGATGACTCACCCTTTGGAAGCATCCACGAGGCATTAAAAACGGCGGGATGGAGGACTCGGAGCACTCACGGAGCCGGGAGAGGAGGGGGGGAGCCTCAAAAATGTGGCAAAGGGTGGGATTCCTTCTCCTGGGAGCATCCCGAAGAGGGGGATGCTGATGGGGGTTTTCTGCATCCTGGAGCTCGCAGGGAATGGGATTTCCATCGTGCTGCTCATCTTCACCATCCTGGAATTCTGCATCGCCGTGGCCACCGCCAACTTCTGGTGTCGGGCCACACGGCTCAGCTCCAACGAGGTAGGGAATGGGATTGGGGGGGAGTGGCAGAGAATGGGCCCCCTGGAATGCTTCCCTGCTATCCTGGTGTATCCCAATGATCCTGCTCTCTCCCAGTCCATGCTGATCGTTCCCAGTGCCACCCGTGTGGATCTGGCCGCGCCACCGGCGGAGCTGCCACAGCCACCCAGCTACAGCGAGGTGATTCCCAATCCCAAGGGATGGGAGCGGAGTCGGGATTGGGATAGCTCCTGATCCCTGACACACCCCATCGCCCTGCCCTGGGAGAACATCCCATTCCCAGGAAGCATCCTGGAGCATCCACCTCTCTGCTCTGGGAATGGGGAGGAGATCCCAAAATCCCGCTGAGGGGTCACCCCAAATCCTGTCCCCTTCCCAAAGCTTTGGTCTCTTTCCAGCTGCCTGCTCCCGAAGTCTGACACCGGAATGGGATCCTGCCTCCACTGCTCCCAAATCCAGGGTTATGACAACCTCTTCCTGCTGGGATACGCTGGTTCTGCCCCTCCGAAAGCTGGCGAGCCCCCCTGAATTCCCACTTTCCTGCCCATCCATCTGCCCCCGTGCCTGGTCCGAGGGGCATTCCTTGCTGGCTGCTTTGGGAAGGGGCTTCTCCGTGCGGGAATCTCGGGGAATTCCTGCCTGTAAATCCCCAGTGGGATTCTGGGATTCACTCACATCAGGATTCAGGACTTCCCGGGGGTCCGGTGGCTTGGAGCGATCCCGATGTGCAGATCCACCGGACCATCTACCTCGGCTCGTCCCCCCGTTGGCTTGATTTTATCTTGGGAATAAACGCTCGATCCGGGCTTGTGTCTCCCTGAATTTGGGAATTTTCAGCGTGGGAGTTACAATTTGCACACACACAGACCTGCTCTCCCCGAGGAAAGGGGCTCATCCTGCCTGGTTTGGGGACATCTGCTCCATCCTGAGGGAATTCTGGCCCCCTACACTCCTGGTACCTGCTCTGTGTCCCCAGGGAATTCTGTTCATCTCTAAATCCCTGGTGTTTGTTCTCTCCCAAGGGAATTTGGTATCTGCTCCCAAGGGATTTTTGTCCCCTTAGCCCCCCAGTGCCTGGTCTCCCAAGGGAATTCTGCCCAACTGAACCTCTGGCAGCTGCTCCCAAGGGATTTTTGTCCCCCTGAACTTCCAGTGCCTTCTCTCCTAAGGTAATTCCATCCCCCTTTTAGCCTCTGGCACTGCTCCCGAGGAATTCTTGTGTCCCTAAACCCCAGTGCCTGCTCCCAAGGGAATTTTGTCTCCTTAAACCCCCGGTGCCTGGTCTCCCGAGGGAATTCCACCCCACTAAGCCCCTCTCCCGATGGAATTCCACTCCCTAAATTAGAGTACTTGCTCCCCTGAAGGAATTCCACCCCACTACACCTCTGGTGCCTGATCCTGAGGGAATTCTGCCCCCTTAACCCCTCTCCCAAGGGAATTCCACCCCTAAAATCCTGGTACTGCATCCTGAGGGAATTCTGCCCCTCTAAGCCCCTCTCTCCATGGAATTCCATCCTAAACCAGGGTACCTGCTTTCCTGAAGGAATTCTGCCCCCTTAAATCCCTCTCCCGTGGGAATCCCACCGCCCCAACTCCCTGTAGGTCATCCTGAGGGAATTCTGCCCCCTTAACCCTTCTCCCATGGGAATTCCACCCCTAAACTCCTGGTACCTCATCCTGAGGGAATTCTGCCCCTCTAACCCCTCTCTCCATGGCATTCCATCCTAAACCAGAGTACCTGCTCTCCTGAGGGAATTCTGCCCCCTTAAATCCCTCTCCCATGGGAATTCCACCACCCTAACCCCCTGTACCTCATCCTGAGGAAATTCCACCCCTAAACTCCTGGTCCCTGCTCTCCTGAGGGAATTCTGTCCCCTTAACCCCTCTCCCATGGGAATCCCACTCCCTATCCCCCAGTACCTCATCCTGAGGGAATTCTGCCCCTCTAACCCCCGCTCTCCACGGAATTCCACCCCTAAAGCGGGGTCCCTGCCCTCCTGGGGGAATTCTGCTCCCTTAAATCCCTCTCCCATGGGAATCCCACCGCCCTAACCCCCTGTAGGTCATCCTGAGGGAATTCTGTCCCCTTAAGCCCCTCTCTTTATGGAATTCCACCCCTAAAGCGGGGTCCCTGCCCTCCTGGGGGAATTCTGCCCTCCCACACTCTGGCTCCACTATTTTTAGCAGGGCCAGAGCAGCTGGAGCAGCTGGAGCAGCCGGAGCATCCGGAGCAGCCGGAGCAGCCGGAGCAGCCGGAGCGCCGGCAGCGATGCTGGTGACGCCAGCACATCCCGGTTTTTCCGCCACCGAAGAAGCTGCCCTGGGGCTGGAGCTGCTCCTCGGGGTGACACGGGGACACCCGTGCCATGTGCTCCCTGTTCACACAATCCCGGCTGGCGGGATCTGATGGATGCTCCCATACCCCATCCATGCTGCAATCCCTCAAAAGCTCTCATTTTTAGGGGCAGGAATTAGAGCCAAAGGGCTCTGGGATCATTTTCTCAGCTCCTGATGAACTCGTTACGGATCCATCCTTAATTATCCCGCATCCATAGGGATGCCTGAGGACCTAACGAGCATCCAGTGGCATCAAGTTACTTAAGCAGCATCCTAAGCCTCTGGAAAGCCGGGATGGACACCTCAGTGCTGATTTTCCAAGGGGTGGGAGCATCCTGGTGAATTTTAGTGCCCTGGGGAGGGATCTCCTTAATTTCTTGGGACAGGATCCACCCGAAATCTCTCCAGAGTGGGATCAGGGATGTCCTCCCTGAACATTCCCTTTGGTTTTCGGGTGTTTTCCTTGTTTTTTCCATGCTCCCCGGCGCTCTGGCTGCTCAGCCAGAGCCTCATGGATTATTCACTCCCTGTCGGTTATTTCTGTAACTGGCTCTGAAAAAATAATGAGGCGGATCACTTGGAAAAGCCCCAGGGAATTTGGGAATGGGATGAACAGGCTGTCTTGACTCACCCTGTGTCCACAATCCATTACGGCTCCGGAGCATCCCAATCTCTCCCAGCTCCGTAGGGACCACCAGGAAGCCATTCCAACCCCTGTCCAAGCTGGTGGATCCATCTGCGTTTTCCCAGCACGGCGACTTCCCAAGAAAGGGGTTGGGAAACATCCTCATCCTCCACCAGCATCAGGGTCTGTTTTCCTGGAGTATCCTGGTGTTTAGGCACGGCTTTCCCTGAAAATGCTGGAATAAATGTTTAAGGTTCCATGGAAATGTGGTGTTTTTTAAATGCATCTCTATTTTCAGGCAGGAATTTGCAGCCCTGAGTTTTTCCTTGGATAGGTTATGGATTGATCCCGGGCTTTGTGTCCCTGATGGTGATACTGCCACCCCCTGCTCCATATCGTCATGGACATGGATAGGTGGGACAATAAAGGGATGATAAAGGCTGAGAGCTGATCCCAGACTGGATCCAGGGGCTTTCCATAGGAGAGATCCCTAGGGAAAGCCAAAACTCTACGGAGGAGCCCAGGGAGCAGCTACGAGACGGGCTGAGGGATCCCAATGGCTCTGTCTTCCCTGGAAAAGAGAAGGATCCAGGGATACCTTGGAACACCTTCCAGCACCTAAAGGGGCTCCCAGAGAGCTGGAGAGGGACTTGGGAAAAGGGATGGAGTGAAAGGACATTGGGAATGGCTTCTGGCAGAGGGCAGGGTTAGGTGGGATATTGGGAAGCAAATCTTCCCTGTGAGGGTAATGAGGTGCTGGAATGGATTTTCCAGGGAAGTTGCAGCTGCCCCATCCTTGGAAGTGTCCGAGGCCGATTTGGAGCAACCTGGGATAGTGGAAGGTGCCAGGGTGGGAATGAAATGGGATTTAAGGTCCCTTCCCAGGATTGTCAGCAGGAGTCGGTGCCAGCAAAGCCTTGGAGAGGTGCTGGAGCTTTTCCCGGAGTTTTACCGGGAATGAGCAGATCAAAGGCTGGAATGTCACGTGAGGGGGTGACGGGCACATCTGGGACAGGCTTTGGGAGCAATGTCACTGTGTCCCAAATGCCAGGGTACGGATCATCCCAAACTCCTGCCTGCTCCCAGCTCCGGATTCCCTAATCCAGGATGGACACTGGTTGAACCCCCTCTCAAGAGGTTCTTCCTTGTAATTTTGGGGCCATAAGAGTGGGGACAACATTCCTGGACACACTAGGAATATTTGCAGGGACAACACCAGGACTGGTGGCCTCTGTGCTGGGATTTTCAGGAATGGCGCATGGATAAAAGCCAAAAAACCTGCGACCCGCCCTGGAAAACGTGACTTTTCCTGCTGGAATCACTGTGGAAACAACCCTGTGGGAAGCAGGAACACCTGGAAGAAAAGGACAATGTGGACTTTCGGTATTTTTATGGGGATGTAAAGTTTGTCCCAGGAAGCAACAACTTTCTATGGAAGGAATTTCTCCATCGTAATCTATTTTCTTTGGAAAAAAACCACGGATTTTTGGGTTGGAAAAGGAATTTGGGTTCCACCAGGCTCATAAAATTTGGGATTTGGGATTTGAGGCATTCTCGCTGATCCTTCCTGAGCCTGAGCATCCAGCCAGGCTTCCCCCATCCATACATTTTTCCTGGAAAATAGGAAAATAAACATAAAAACCCAAGGAATGTGTTGTATATAGCAACAAAGCCCCAGATTCCTGCAAATGAAGGGCTGGAAAACTCCACTGCTTTCCTGCTTCTGCTTCAGAGCTTCACCTCCTCTGGAATCTGCTCCCAAGATAAATCCTGACATCCTTCCTGGGCTTCAGGCTGGATCTGGGTTTATTTAGGAAGGGGAAATGGATAACTCACTCAGAAAAGGGGTTTTGGGAGGGCTGAGGCTGGCTGAAAGCCTGGAATTCCAGAAATGTTATGGGATTTGGGAGGAAATCCACCGTGCAGGGCGAGTTTGGCTGGGAATGTGAGCCTGGATAACACTGGAGCATAAACTAGGGATCCTGGAATTTCCACGGGGGCTCAAATGTTCCTGGAATGAGATCCCTGGGATTGTTAGGATGGGGGTGTTGAGAGGGAGAGGGACTAGCAGGAATTAAAGGCTTTGAGGCACCAGGAATGTGCTGAAGGGGTTGAATCTCATCCATGTCCGTGTTTTTCCTGGAAAACTGTGCTGCCAGATGCAGCCCTTTACGAGGCCAAGTGCTTCCATCAGGGATGTGGGATGGAGGGAGGTCATGGATGGGATGGAGATGTCAGTCACTCCTTGCTCTTTGCTTTCCAGCCCTGCCATTCCAACTCTTTTCTGGGATCTGATTTAGGCTGGTTTTGGGGGATGTATCCCATTCCTTGAATCCTAGAATGGTTTGGGTTGGGAGGCACCTTTGGGATCATCCAGTTCCAACCCCTTGCCGTGGGAAGGGACACCTTTCACTGGATCCGGTTGCTCCAAGCCCCTGGCTCCACAGCTGGAAGCCTCTCCCGAGCTCTGGAATGCTGTGCTTCCAAACCCGGCCTCTCAGCTCCCTCTAGGGTCAAAGGGAAGGAAAAAACCACTTCCAAAAGTTGCTCCACCTGCTCCTAAAATCCCCAGCCGGAGCATCCTCACCCCTTCCGGGTGGCAAGAAACCAAGCTGGGAGATGCCAGAATCCTGGACCTAAAAATTCCTGTTCCACCAGGAAATTCCTGCCCTGCACCCACCGAACATCCAGGAAACCTGTGGCTGGCGTGGAGGATCCTAATCCTCCTGCAAAATAGGACAAGGTTGTTTTGTGGGAAGAAGTGGCCTCTGAATACCTCGGGATCCCCTCTCCATGAGCAGAGATGATTCCCGAGCAAAGCATCCACAATTTGGGATGGAAAGGACTTGCTCAATACTGGGAAAGGGGGTATCCTCCAGAAGCATCCCACAGGATAAACATCCAACCCTTCCCAAAGCTGCAAAAATCAACCCGCCTCGACTTCCCAAATCCTTCTCCCGGTGCAGGATTTTGGGAGCCTCCGCTGGCAAAGCTGCCTCGTTGAGCAAGAGGGGCCTGACAGAATTCCAGGACGGAGCTTCCCGCAGGGAGCAAAGGGCAGCGGGAGCGTGTCCTGCCTGTCCAGCACCCCCCGGGGATTTTGGGACAGGGAAGGGAGAAGGAGGAGGGAAAGGAGGATACCAGGGTGTTCCTTGAGCTTCCCGGGCTCATTCCCAGGCCATGGCGGCCACCACAGTGACGGATTCCGGCGGCGTGAGGATCATCACAGAGGTCATCCCAGCCACGGATCCCAGGGCGGCCCAGCTGGCCTTGGGATCTGGGTCACCTGAGCCTGCCAGGACATCATTCCAAGTCCAAAGCTTCCGGAGGGCTCATCCCAAGGTGTTGGGGGTGAGACACAGCATCCCTGGGGGGGTAAAGCAGGGATCGGGGAGCCACAGGGACTGTCCTGCTTGGGGTTCTCCGCCTGTCCCCAGTCCCTTCCTGGCACTGGGATCGGGGTGGGATCCAGCTCAAAACAATGGAATTGGGATCCCTCTCCCCCCCGTCCTTCCCCAGACCATCCACATCTTCACCGGGATCATCCACATCTCATTCGGGATCATCCTCACAGCGTCGGAGCATGGAAACCCTTCCCTCCCTGTGGCCAGCGGGATCTTCTTCTGGCTCGGCATCCTGGTAAGTTGGGATGAAGACATGGGAATCTCAGGGAATCCCGGTGGTTTGGGGTCAATACTCTCCGATCTCCAGGTCTCCTCTGATCCCTCCCCACCTTTCAGCTGCGTTTGTGCATCCCTGAACCCCAATTCCCACCAGGAAAGGTGACAGGGAGTGGTGTCTTGTTCCTGACACTCCCATTCCTGCTGTTTCCCGAGCAGCTCCTGGTCTCGGGATCTTTGCTGGTGGAAACTGAAAAGAGGGACAACCTTGTGCTGGTAAGATCCAGGCTGGGAGGGACAAGAGGGATAACAAGTCCCCCCATTCCTTATGTCCCTTCCAGGACCCCTCTGCGGCCTGGATTCATCCCAGGGGATCCATAGGCCAGTCCCCCCATAGGGAATTGCCCAGCGCTTCCCACATGGAGCACAGGATGGAATTCAGGGCCTCCAGGAGACTCTTGGAGCCTTCTGGAGTCACTGTGGGATGAGGTGGATAAAAGATTCAGGAAACTCTTGGAGCCACTGTGGGATGGGAGGGAAAACAGGTCCAGGAGAAGCTCAGGGCCTCTTGGAGTGACTCTGGGATTACAGGGACAAAAGGTCCAGGGAACCTTCGGGGCCTCTTGGAGTCACTTTGGGATGGGTGAGGGATAAACCCAGGGAATCCTCGGGGCCTCTTGGAGTCACTTTGGGATGGGTGAGGGATAAACCCAGGGAATCCTCGGGGCCTCTTGGAGTCACTTTGGGAGGGGTGGAGAAAACAAGTCCCGGAGATCCTCCAGGCCTCCAGGAGTCCCCCCTCAGGGTCTTTTGGAACCACTGTGGGATTACAGGGACAAAATGCCCAGGAGATCCCTGTCCCCCCTTCCTGGGGCTCTGTGTCACCCCGGGTGTCCCCCCAGGTGCAGACCTGCTGTGTGGTCAACGTGGGTGTCGTCCTGGGTGCGCTGGTGGCCACCGTGGTGCACGGCACGGCTATCACACGGTTCCCGCCCGGCTGTGAGCGCCACACGCTCTTCCAGGTCCAGCCAGAGTGGTGTCTCAGCGTGGACAACAAGGTACGGACACCTGGGGACACCCAGGCTCCTGGTCCTGCTCCAGGTGGGCTGTCCAAGGCTCAGGTGGGATGGAGTCTCCAGGTGGGCTGTCCTAGGCTCCAGGTGGGGTGTCCAAAGCTCAGGTGGGATGGAGTCTCCAGGTGGGGTGTCCAAGGCTCCGGGTNTAAGGCTCCAAGTGGGCTGTCTAAGGCTCAGGTGGGATGGAGTCTCCAGATGGGATGTTTAAGGCTCCAAGTGGGCTGTCTAAGGCTCAGGTGGGATGGAGTCTCCAGATGGGATGTTTAAGGCTCCAAGTGGGCTGTCTAAGGCTCAGGTGGGATGGAGTCTCCAGATGGGATGTTTAAGGCTCCAAGTGGGCTGTCTAAGGCTCAGGTGGGATGGAGTCTCCAGATGGGATGTTTAAGGCTCCAAGTGGGCTGTCTAAGGCTCAGGTGGGATGGAGTCTCCAGATGGGATGTTTAAGGCTCCAAGTGGGCTGTCTAAGGCTCAGGTGGGATGGAGTCTCCAGATGGGATGTTTAAGGCTCCAAGTGGGCTGTCTAAGGCTCAGGTGGGATGGAGTCTCCAGATGGGATGTTTAAGGCTCCAAGTGGGCTGTCTAAGGCTCAGGTGGGATGGAGTCTCCAGGAGGGGTGTTCAAGGCTCAGGTGGGGTGTCCACGGCTCAGGTGGGGTGTCCAAGGCTCCAGGAGGGATGTCCAAGGCTCAGGTGGGGTGTCCAAGGCTCAGGTGGGGTGTCCAAGGCTCCTGGTCCCGCTCAGGTGGGACAGAACCCACAGCTCCCACTCGGGCCATGGATCCCGGGGCTGCTCCGGGACCTTCCTGTGGTTCCTCCTCCGGCAGATCCTGAGCAACGGGCTGGATTGCACCCTGGTGCTCCTCAGCCTGCTGGAATTCTGCGTGGCCGTGGCGGCGCTGGCCTTTGGATACGAGGCCGTCCGGCAGCACAGCTACAGCCACATGGTGAGGGGTGAAACGCCGGGAATTCCTGGGAACACTTGGGAACCCCTGGGAATCCCTGGGAACCATTGGGAACCCCTGTAAACCACTGGGAATCCCTATAAACCCCTGGAAATCCCCAGGAACCCCTAGGAATGCCTGGGAATCCTTGGAAATCACTGTGAACCCCTGGGAATCCATAGGAACACTTAGGAACTCCTGGGAATCCCTGTAAACCCCTGGGAATGCCTGGGAATTGCTGGGAACCCCTGGGAATGCCTGGAAACCCTGGAAACTGCTGGAAACCCCTGGAAACTGCTGGAAACCCCTGGGAATGTCTGGGAACTCCTGGGTACCCCTGGGAACACCTGGGAATTGCTGGGAACCCCATGGAATTGCTGGGAACTCCTGGGAATTGCTGGGAACCCCTGGGAATGCCTGGAAACCCTGGAAACTGCTGGAAATGTCTGGGAACTCCTGGGAACCCTTGGGAACGTCTAGGAATCCCCGGGAATGCCTGGGAATCCCAGGGAACCCCCGGGATGCTGGTTCCACCTCTTCCTTCCCCCAAGGGGCCACCTTGGAGATGTCTCCGTGCTCCCAAAGGCTGCATTTCCGCTTTCCCTTTTCCAGGCGCTGTAGCCATGGCCACCTCCCCACACACACACACTTCCAAGGACCACCGACACCCCCCCGGCCCGAGGCGCTGCATCCCGGGGTGGGGGGAATGTCCAGTACCGGAGCCCGTCCCGCTGCCCTCAATAAAGGCCTCTTCCCCCATCTCGGCCCACGCGTGTCTGCGGGGGCCGCTCGGGGCGGGGCGGGTGTGTGTGTGTCTCACCTCGGCTGGGGTTTTTGGGGAGGAGGCGGTGCCCACAGTGCCCGACACCAACATGGCGGCCGCCCCTCAGCGCGGAGGGCACTGCCCGACACCAACATGGCGGCCGCCCCTCAGCGCGGAGNGGGCCCGCCCCGCCACCAACATGGCGGCCGCCCCTCAGCGCTGAGGGCACTGCCCGACACCAACATGGCGGCCGCCCCTCAGCGCGGAGGGCACTGCCCGACACCAACATGGCGGCCGGGGAGTCTCGGCGGCTTCGTGGCCCAGCGCCGAGCGCGCCCTTGACGTCATCTCGCCGCGACGCTGCCGGGCACGTGGATCATGGAGGGGGAGAACGGGGGGACCCCGGGATCTGAGCCGGGGTCAGAACCAGGACCGGGATTGGAACCGG
>VWZG01007835.1:39277-53152 GCA_013396735.1 Grallaria varia
CCCTGGGATAATGAACAGCAGGACCCCCAGGATGCCCAGCCCCAGAATCCCTGGGATAATGAAAAGCAGGACCCCTGGGATGCCCAGCCCCGGAATCCCTGGGATAATGAACAGCAGGACCCCCGGGATGCCCAGCCCTGGGACCACCAGGATGCCCAGCCCCAGAATCCCTGGGATAATGAAAAGCAGGACCCCTGGGATGTCCAGCCCCGGAATCCTTGGGATAATGAAAAGCAGGACCACTGGGATGCCCAGCCCTGGGACTCCCAGGATGCCCAGCCCTGGGACCCCTCGGATGCCAGCCCTGGAATCCCTGGGATAATGAAAAGCAGGACCCTTGGGATATCCAACCTTGGGACTCCTGGGATGCGCAGCCTTGGGACCCTCGGGATGCCCAGTCCCGGGACCCCCAGAATACCCAGCCTCAGAACCCCTGGGATAATGAAAAGCAGGACCCCCAGGATACCCAGCCCCAGAATCCCTGGGATAATGAAAAGCAGGACCCCCGGGATGCCCAGCCCTGGGTTGACCAGCCTTGGGATACCCAGCCCCAGGACTCCTGGGACACCCAACCCTGGGACTCCTGGGATATCAAACATCAGGACCCCAGGGATGCCCAGCCCTGGGCTGACCAGCTTTGGGATCATTGGGAAATCCAGCCTCGGGGTCCCTGGCATAATTAACATCAGTGGGGCCCCCAGGATGCCCAGCCCTGAATGCCCAGCCTTGGAACCCCTGGGATATCAAACATCAGGACACCAGGGATGCCCAGCCTTGGAATCCTTGGGAGAACAAACGTCAGGATCCCCAGATGCCCAGCCTCAGGACCTCTGGGATATCAAACCTTTGTCCTCGTGGGATATTGAACCTCAGGACCCCTGGGACACCCAACCTTGGGATCCCTGGGATGCCAAACCTCAGGACCCCCGGGACACACAACCTTGGGATCCCTGGGATGCCAAACCTCAGGACCCCCGGGACACACAACCTTGGGATCCCTGGGATGCCAAACCTCAGGACCCCCGGGACACACAACCTTGGGATCCCTGGGATGCCAAACCTCAGGACCCCTGGGACAGCCAACCTTGGGACCCCTGGGATGCTGGGATGGCTCCTCATCCCTGGCCTCCTCCCGGTGTTCCTGCAGGCCCGGGCCCCTTCCCGGGGGTGATCGACATGTTTGGCGGTGCCGGGGGGCTGATTGAATTCCGGGCGAGCCTCCTGGCCAGCCGGGGCTTTGCCGTGCTGGCCCTCGCCTTCTTCGCCTACGACGACCTGCCCCGAGCTCTCACCCAGCTCGACCTGGAATACTTTGAGGAGGCAGCGGATCTGCTCCTCCGGCATCCCAAGGTGAGTCCTGGAGCGTGGAGAGGAGCTGGGATGTCCTGCGGAAATCCTCATTCTGGTGAGCGGGATGTCCAGGTGACCAGGGATGTCCAGGGGACCAGGGATGTCCGGAGAACTGGGAGAATCCTGGTGAGGGGGATGTCCAGGTGACCAGGGATGTCCTGGGGACGGAAGAATCCTGGTGAGTGGGATGTCCAGGTGAACCGGGAAGTCCCAGTATTGTCCCAGGGTTGTCTTGAGCACCAGGAACGTCCCAGGGGCTGGGGGCATCCCAGGTGACAAGGGACATCGCAGTGATCTCCCAGGGATGTCCTGGGACCAGGAATGTCCTAGGGACCAGGGTTGTCCCAGCAACGTCTCAGGGTTGTCCGGGGCACCAGGAATGTTCCAGGGATTGGGGGCATCCCAGTGATCTCCCAAGGATGTCCAGGTGACCAGCGATGTCCTGGAGGCCAGGGATGTCCCAATAATGTCCCAGGGTTGTCTGGAGCACCAGGATCATCCCAGGGGACAGGGACATATCAGTGAGTGGGATATCCTGGTGACTGGGCACATCCCAACGAGGACATCCCCATCCCGGTGCCCTCCTGCCACCTTCCCAACCAGCTTCATCTCCCTCCCCCCGGCAGGTCCGCGGCCCCGGCCTGGGCGTGGTGGGCGTCTCCAAAGGTGCGGAGGTGGCCTTGGCCATGGCCAGCTTCCTGCCGCAGGTGGTGGCCACCGTGTGGATCAACGGCACGGCCTTCCTGCACGGCAACCCGCTGGTCTACCGCAACATGCACATCCCAGCCATCCCCTACCACCCGGAGCGCATCCTCCTCACCGAGGTGGGAGCCATAGACAACTCGGCCATCTTCGCCGACCCCCGGGATCCCGCCTACCGCAACTCCGCCATCCCGGTGGAGAACATCCGTGGGAAGGTGCTCTTCGTGGTGGGCGAGGCCGACCGCAGCTTCAACAGCAAGCTCTTTGCCGAGCTGGCCCTGGCGCGGATGCCTCCGGAGAGCGGGAGGCTCCTGTCGTACCCTGGCGCCGGGCACCTCATCGAGCCGCCTGGCTCGCCCCTCTGCAGCAACTCCAGCATCCGCGGCACCCCCCGGCCTGTGGCGTGGGGAGGGGAGCCCCAGCCCCACGCCCGCGCCCAGGAACATTCCTGGCAGGAGATCGTCCAGTTCTTGGAGCAGCAGCTGGGCCCGGCCGCCACCATAAAGCTCTGAGGGAGAAGGAAGCGGGGGAAAGGGGGAGCGGGAATAGCGGGATTGGCACCAAGGGGAATAAAGTGGCACATGTTGGATGCTGGGTGTGCTTCTGGGATGGGGGGTGTGGGGAGTATCTATAGGACTTAAATATAGGAGATATATAGGATTTAAATATAGGAGATATATAGGACTTAAATATAGGAGATATATAGGGCATATATTGGACATATATAGGATATCCATAGGACTAAAATATAGGAGATATATAGGGCATATACTGGACATATATAGGATATCTATAGGATTTAAATACAGGAGATATATAGGGCATGTACTGGACATATATAGGATATCTATAGGACTTAAATATAGGAGATATATAGGGCATATATTAGACATATATAGGATATCTATAGGACTTAAATATAGGATATGCACAGGGCGCATACAGGATATATACAGGGCATAGATTAGACACATACATAGGATATATGTGGACATATATGGGACATAGATATAGGAGATATATAGGACATATACAGGGTGTTTACTGGACATATATACAGAATATCTGTAGGACATAGATATAGGATATAGATAGGGCATACACTGGACATATATATAGGATATCTGTAGGAGATATATAGAGAGCATATACTGAAAACATGTATAGGATATCTATATGACATATATGGGACATATACAGGGCATAGATTGGACATATATATATAGGATACCTACAGGACATCTAGAGGACATATACTGGACATGTCTATAGGATACATATAGGGCATATACTGGACATATATATAGAATATCTACAAGACATCCACAGGACATATACAGGGCACAGATTGGACGTATATATATAGGACACATCAAACATATATTGGACATTTATATAGGATGTATACAGGACATACATCAAACATATGTAGGACATCTGTCAGACATATATTGGACATATATAGGGCAGCTATCACACATCTATATAGGAAAAATACAAGACATACATCTGACATATACCAGGCACATATAGAACATACCCTGGCCATATGTACCTGCCGTTGCTTCCTGGCGAGGTTTCAGGGGATCACATCCAGCCTCGCAGCCCCACACGCCTTCCTGCTGGGATCCCATTCCCACCGGGATCCCAGGGATCAAGGAGTGGCCGTGCCCGTCGCTCCGGGCAGGGCCGGAGGGTGACTCAGTCCAATCTGCAATAAAGATAAATCCCAGGAGTGGAAACTTCTGGAAAAGGAGGCAGACTCCGGCTGCAGGGAGGACTTTGGATTCCCTGCAGGGCACGGCCGGGATTTGGGGACAAATTTTCAGTCCCCCAGATGCCACCAGGGCTGTGCCACTGTGTGCCCTGGCCCCCCTGCAGGATCCTGGTCCCACCTGTGGGATGTCACCCATGGGAAGCGGGAATGGGGAAAACCACAACACGCTCTTCCTGCCCGGGTAACTCCTTCCAGCCAGGCATCCTGTTTGCTGGGAGAGTTTTCCAAGCGTGGGATACACTCAGCTTGTCCCTGGTCACCGTGACACGGCCACGGGGAGGTGACCAGGGCGCCAGGGTCACCATCGGCACGGGAGCGAGGAGCCCCGGGCAGAGCTCATCCCACCCCGTCAGCTGATCCCCCCCTCCCACATCCCAACCCTGGAGATATAAATCCGCACAGGAATGCTCCGTGCGCTGCCTGTATCCCACTGCCATGGCATGGAGCTGCTCCTTCCTCCTGCTCCTCTTCCTCCTGGCGCCCCACACTGCTGCATCGCTCCCGCGGCACCGCTACCACTGCGGAGAGGGGGGAATGCAGCTCCTGGTCTTCCCATCCCACGGCCGCTCTGTCCGCTTCAAGGTCCTGGGTGAGTCAGGAGACACCTCCCCGGATCCCCCTTGGGGCGCTGGATCCCTGAAATCTGAGCAATCCCATGGGATAAACCCAATGGCTCGTTGGTGCTGCCGGTGGGGGGCGGTTTCCGTGCCCTTGGGAGCATCCCAGCGCCCGGATGTGTCACTTCCCCGTGTCTGTGGTGTCCCACCAGACGAGTTTGGCACCCACTTTGATGTGGCCAACTGCTCCATCTGCCTCCACCGGCTCAGCTCCCGGGAGGACGGATCCGTGGTCTTCTTCTCTGGATACAAGGGCTGCCACGTCCTGCTGCAGGTGACGCTCCCGCCCCTTTTCCCGGTCCCCCTCCGGCCAGATGCGGGTGACTATCCCTGTTATCCCATGTGCAGGACAACCACTACGTCCTGAGGGTGCAGCTGGAGGAGCTGCTTCCCAGTGGGATCCTCGTCGCCTCCTCCGAGGTCAACATGACCTGCCCGAAGGTGGGCGGCTTTGGGACGCTCCCGGATGGACAGGCAGAGCGGGGCCGGGATAACGGAGTCCTGCTGTCCCACGCTGGCCTCCTGCACCACGTGTCCCAGTCCTCCCTCAGCCTGGCGGGATCCCAGCTCTCATCCCATGCCCACTCGGAGCAGGTTCACACCGTGGCACGCCACGAGCCCAGCTTGGCGCTTCCAGGGATTCCACCCCAGTCCAACCCAGTTCGCCCGGCGATTCGGGAGTCTGGTGGGATTCGTCCCATCTCCAATATCCACGGGGGCTTCAACATCCCGGGAGTGCAGCCCCCCCACCCTGCGGGGCAGACCCAGGCCGGGCTTGTATCCCAAAACCATCCCAGTTGGAGGCATCCCGGGGGGCAAACGTGGCCAGGCCTTCGCCCAGGGTCTGTATCCCGAAATCCTCCCACTTTGGTGAATTCCGGGAGTCACACTCAGCCAGGGCCTCGCCTAGGGTCTGTATCCCAAAATTCTCCTGGTTCGGTGCGTCCCGGGGGTCAAAATCAACCAGGGCACCTTCGCCCGGGCTTTGTATTCCAAAATCCTCCCAGTTTGGTGCATTCTGGGAATCAAAATCACCCAGGAATTCGCCCAGGGTTTGTATCCCCAAACCATCCTGGTTTGGTGAATTCCGGGAGTCAGACTCAGCCAGGGCTTCGTCCAGGGTTTGTATCCCAAAATCCTCACAATTCAGTGAACTCCGGGAATCAAAATCAGCTAGGAATTCGCCCAGGGCTTGTATCCCAAAATCCTCCCAGTTTGGTGAATTCCGGGAGTCAGATTCAACCAGGAATTCGCCCAGGGCTTGTATCCCAAAATCCTCCCAGCTTGGTGAATTCCGGGAGTCAGATTCAACCAGGTCTTCATCCAGGGTTTGTATTCCAAAACCCTTCCACTTCCATCCACTCTGGGGGTCAGACCCGCCCAGGGGCTGTATCCCCAAATCCTCCCAGTTTGGGGCATTCCGGGGGTCAGACCCAGCCAGGGCTTCGCCCGGGCTCTGTATCCCAAAATCCACCCGGCTTGACCCCCGCCGGCGCTCACATTCCAGCTGGATTCCTGCGCCCGGGAACGCAGCTCCAAACCCAGCCAGGAACAGCTCATTCCAGTTTCCAATCCAACTCCCAAACTGGATTCCCGAGCCACTGGGGGCCGCTCCATCCCGGCCATCCCAGTCCGGCTTTAGTACGCCCGGGACTCCCATCCTGGCCTGGTTTGATCAGCCCTGGACTCCCGCTCCAGCCTGGATTGCTGCATCCCGGGATTCATTCCCAACCTGGCTTGCTCCAGCCCACGACACTCTTCTACCCCTCGGGAGGGGCAGGTAAGGTGGAAAACTGGGATGAAGGGATGTGGCCCTGGATCAGAGGGCGGGAGAAGGGGCTGGGAGAAGAGGAATCAGCCTCAAGTGACACTGAAGGAGCTTTAGTTTGGATAGCAGGGAAAATTTTACATGGAAATTTTACATGCTGTCCATGGGCAACTGTGCCTGGAATGGTTCCAAAACCATGTGGATGCGGCACCTGGGGACACGGTGCCCTCAGCATTCCGTGGGAACGCTTGGACTCCATGACCTCAGGGGGCTTTTCCAACCCAACAATTCCATGACTTGCCAGGAGGACTTTGCCATGAGGGCAGTTCCTGAGGGCAGTGTCCCACCCCCTTCCCACCCTCAGGAATGCAGCTGACTCGGGAGCAGTGCCAGGTGCCGGCGGGGCGGATGCCGTGTGTGGCTCCGGAGGGACGGGATGGATGCATCCAGGTGGGATGCTGCTACGACGACATGGACCGCGCCGCGCCCTGCTACTACGGCAACACCGGTAGGACTGCTGGCGGAGGGGCATCCCGGGAATCCTGGCTCATGGAAGTCACGGGATCTCTTCCGGGGGCTCGCAGCCACCGTGCAGTGCCTGCGGGAGGGGCAGTTTATCCTGGTGGTCCCGCGGGGAACGACGGCCCAGCCCTACAATGTGGACAGTGTCCGGCTGGCCAGGAGCGAGGCGGGCTGTGAGCCCTTCCGTGTGTCCGACGCCTTCGTCATGTTCCGCTTCCCGGTCACCCGCTGCGGGACCACCCTCCAGGTAAGGGGAAGCCCCCCCGGGATCGGAGAGGGGACAAGGAGCTCATCCGGCTCCTGCCTCGTTCTTCGAACCCTGGTCTGTGGATCCACCGGGATGTGCCCGACTCCGGAACCCATTTCGGGATAAGGAATTAATGCATCCCCTGCCTCCTGACTCAACCACTGATCCATTTATCCCTTGGGATTCTCCCACCTCCATAACCCACTTCAGGATAAGGCATTAATTGATCCCCTGCCTCCTGTCTCAAACCCTGATCCATTTATCCCACCGAGATCCTCCCAGATCCATAGTACACGTCCTGCACATTCTGCCTTGTGCCTTTTATCCCCCAGGATGCTCCCAACTCCGTGTTTCCAGCTCCAAATCCTACTTAGGATCAAGAGCCTCATGACTCAATGCCACCCATTCCCATACCATCCAATGCCATATCCATTTATCCCCCAGGAAGCTCCCAGCTCCACGTTTCCACTTCCAAAACCCACTTCAGGATAAGAGCCTTGTGCATCAAACCCTGATCCATTTATCCCACTGGGATGCTCCCAGCTCCATAACCCGCTTCAGGAGAAAGAACTCACCCACACTCCCTCCTGCCTCAAACCCTGATCCGTTTAAACTCCAGGATGCTCCCAGCAACAAAACCCACTTCAGGATAATGAGCCTTGTACCTCAAACCATGATCCATTTATCCTCCGGGATGCTCCCAGCTCCATAACCCAATTCAGGATAAAGAGCTCACCCACACTGTGCCTCGTGGCTTGATCCCTGATCCATCTATCCCCTAGGATGCTCCCAACTCCATAACCCAATTCAGGATAAAGAACTCACCCACGCTGTGCCTGGTTCCTCAATCCCTGATCCCTGGATCCCCGGGGATGTTCCTCGTTTTCGTGTTCCCTCCAGGTGATCGAGGACCGGCTGATCTACGAGAACCAGCTCATCTCCACCATCGATGTCCAGGAATCCTCCCGTGGCTTCATCACCCGGGACAGCGTCTACATGTAAGGGAAAGGCGGGAAAAGCCGGACACGGAGCCAGGATTCCCCCCTTTGGAAAGCCCATCCCGCCCTGGTGGGATCAACCCAATCCTTGCTCCTGCTGAATTCCCGGCGTTCCTCCCCTGGTTTGGGCTGGGGGGAAGGTGATGCCAGATGGAGGATTTGGGAGCATCCCAACTTTCCCTGCCCATTCCAGTCTCCAAGCCCGGTGTATCTACAACGCCAGTGACCTCCTTCCCTTGGGAATGGAGGTGGCCGTGCCCACCACGGGCGCTCCGTTGGCAGTGCCGGGACCGCTGGGGCTGCAGCTCCGTATCGCCACCGGTGAGCCATTCCCGGCTTCCCGCCCCGCTCCCAATCCCGCCGCTCCCCGTCCCGCTCAATCCCTCCTGACGTTCCCACAGATGAATCCTACAGCTCCTACCACCCCGTGGGAGACTTCCCCCTGGTGAGGGTGCTCAGGGATCCCATTTTTGTGGAAGTCCGGCTGCTCCAGAAGACGGATCCCAACCTGGTCCTGGTGCTCCACCAGTGCTGGGCCTCTCCCGGCTCCAACGCCGCTTCCCGGCCCCAGTGGCCCATCCTGGTGGATGGGTGAGTGGAATGGGATGGGGGGGAGGGGATGGAAGTGACGGGGTGGATGGACGGTGCCCATGGAGGGGGTCTTTGTTGCCCGTCCAGGTGTCCCTTCCAGGGGGACAATTACCGGACACGGATGGTGCCGGTGGGTCCGGCATCTCCAGAGCTGCCGTTCCCAAGCCACTACCAGCGCTTTGTCATCTCCACCTTCACCTTCGTGGAGCCTCCTGGGATGGCCGTGATGGAGGGAGAGGTGGGTCGTGGATTTGGGGGGTCCCGCTGTTGGGAATCCCTCATCCCAGTGCCCAACTCCCCCTTTTTTGGGGGGTTCCTTGAGGTTTGGAGCCGATTTTGGGATCTTCCTCAAAGCTCGGAGATGCTTTTTTTGGGAGGATCTTCATTCTTGGAGCCCGTTCTTGGGGGCCTCCCGCTGATCCCGGCCCACCCGTGTTTCCCAGGTATACATTTCCTGCAGCGCTTCCGTGTGCCACCTGGCGCAGCCGGAGCCGTGCCGGCCCTCCTGCCAGCTGGGAGCGACCTCACGTAAGTCCAGGAGCTTCCCAGGATTTAGGGGTCACTCCGTGTGCCCCCCCCTCGTCCCACTCCAACCCTCTGTTCCCACCAGGAGCGCGTCGGTCTGCAGGGAATGGCGGGACGGGTGACGGTGCGGGAACGGTCACATCCCAGGGATGTGTTGTCTTTCCCAAGGTTTCCAAGAGAGGCTGAGGAGGTGAGTGCCCTCTGATCCCTAAAATCCCCTCCCTCCCAAAATTCCCTTTCATCCCTCTAACTCATCTCCCTCCTCACAGCTTCTGCTTCCACACAGACGCCACCAAATTTCTCTGCGAAAGCTGGAAAAATAAACCAATACGGAGCATGGCTCTAGGGGTGGTTTGTCCCGGGAAATGGGAGGAAAGAGGGGTTTTTGACCTGGAAAAGCACCCGCAGCTCCCTAAATCCCACCCTGTTACTTCCCAAACCCTTCATGGGGGCCTTTTCCCGATGGGATGACAGGGAACAATCCTTTATTTCAATACTGAAACTAAGCAACACCTTACAAAAATCTGCACATTCCTTCCCCCCTTCCAGGCATCCCGGCCTCCAAATTCCAAGAGCACCAGGATTGGGGCGGGGGGGGTTTGTCACATCAGTTACAAGCACAAAACAAATCTAAAGGCAGAAAACACACAGAATTTGGGGAAAAAAGAACCTAAAGGATAAATTCATGGAACACGGAGAAGGCGACCCCTGACTTCCCCATTGTGCCATCAGCTACGACAGGGGAGCTTGGTAATCCCACCTGGGTATTCCCACTTGGATAACCCCACACGGATATTCCCACCCACCTCCCACCCCGAATCCCAGCAGCATCCCGGGATTACAGGCTGTAGAACTTGAGGCTGCGGTCCATGCCCGTGGACGCGATGAACTTGGCGTGGTGGCCAAAGGCCACTCCCGTGGTCAGGCCGCTGTGCTCTGTGGGGGGGAGGGTGGAAAACATTCCCGGGTCATGGCTCCCATTCCCACTGATCCTGCCCGCCTCCGGGATCCCACCGCCTCACCTGTGAAGTGCAGGATCTCCGTCCACTGCTTGCAGATGTAGATCTGGACGTCGGTGCCGCCCAGCGCCAGGTAGGTCCCGCTCTGGTCGAAAATCAGGGATTTCACCTGCGGAACGGAAGCGGGACAAGGCATTGGGAAAGGCTTTTTTTTTTTGGGATGCTGATCCCATCCAGGGTGGGGAGGCAAAGGTGGTGGCGTCACACACCTCGAAGTTGTTGTCCAACTGCAGCGTCTTGAAGTTCTTGAGCTTGCGCAGATCCCAGAGCTTGACGGAGGAGTCATCGGCGGCCGTGGCCAGGTAATATCCGTTCTCGGAGAAGGCGATGCTGGTGATGGGGCCGGAGTGTCCCGGGAAGTTGGCCACGTTGGTGCGTTCCTGGGGATCAAGGGGTCGGAGAGTCGGGACTTGGCGGACCTTCTCGTTGGGACAACCCCAACGGTGGCCACGGTGCCACCGCCGAAGTTTGGGATGTTCGCAAGGTGCTTCCAAAAACATTCCCTGAAATCCTGCTCCTCAGATTGTCCCCCAGACTCCCGCCTGCCCCCACTGGGGCCAGCCCTACCTTCAGATCCCAGATCTTGATTTGAGAATCCATAGTTCCCGTCCCAAAAATGAGCCCGTCCGGGTGGAACTGGGCGCAGGTGAGAGCTGTGGAGACACGGGAACAGCTCAGCGTTGGGAAGACTCGGAGCAGTGGAATAACTCCAGGACACCAGGACCTTCCCAAACGAGTTCTCCCAAGCCCACAGACCTCCGGGATGGGGAGGCTCATCCCTAATCCTTACCGCACCCGGAGCTCTCATCCGTCACCTTGGTGAGGACACGGCCCGTCTGGATATCCGAGAAAGCCCAGTACTGGGGAAAACACAGGAATAGTGTTGGCTCCGGAGGGGGCGGGAAGCACGAGTGGGATCCCCTGGGATTCCCGGGATGGGATGTGTCCCACCTGGTCATCGGAGGAGCTGAGCAGGTAGTCGCCGGTGGCGTGGAGGCTGAGCCCAGTCACGGAGCCCTCGTGGGCACGGACCACCTGGACACAGGAGGCATTGGGAACAGACCAGATCCGGATGGTGGCATCAGGAGAAGCCGAGAACACCAGCTCCTAAATGGGGGACCACATGGAAAGCTCGATTTGGGAAGGATTCTCCTCTCCCCAAGCTCCCAGACATTCCGGGTGGGAAAGGATCCTGCAATCCAAACTTGAGGAATCTCAGGATGCGAGGGAAGAGGCAGCGGCACCTGGGATGGGTGGAAGACAACGCTGGTGACCTTCTTGGTGTGCCCTTTGAGCGTGGCCAGGATCTGCTCCGAGCTCTTGTCAAACACGATGACATTTTTATCAGCCCCACCTGGAAAACCAAGCAAGAGGCGCTGGGATTGGGAGCGTAGGGACAACCAGCTCCAAACCCATCTGCTTTTCCTGGGAAATCCCAACCTCAGCAGCTTTGCCACCAGGGGAGGGAGTCCCTCATCCCACTGCTCCACCCCGAATTTCCAAAAGTGCAGATTCCATCCCAGGCAGCTGCATTCCTGCCTTACCAGTGAGGATCTTGTTGGTGTCGGAAGGACAGAGATCCAAGGCCAAAATTCCTGGGATGCTGGCGCTGTGCAGCCCCTGTGCGAGGCGGGAGACACCCAGATTAATGCCACAAGCAGGAAAACGCTCCCAAAAGGAATCCAGGAACCTTGAGGGGTTCCTGGCTCCCGGTTTTCCAGCCTTTTTCCATCCCAGCACTCACCACGTGGGAGGCGACCTGCCGGTACTTGCTGAGCTCCTCCGGCTTCACCAGCTCCTCGGGAACGGTTTTGCCCCTCTGGAAAACACCACAGGGATAAACATTGGCCCCTCTTGAAGCACGGCACATCCCAGCTCCCACAGAACCCTTGGATGAGACCACTCACCTTCTTACGCTCTGTGGTCAGCACCGTGGCCTTGTCTTGGAGCTGGAAAACAAGGAGAGGGTTGGCACGGGCCAGGAATTCCGCGGGAGAACGGGACGCTCGGAGCGTCCCTTACCTTCTGGATGATCTCCGGGGTCATTCCCGCCAGCTCTCCCAAGTCCATGGCCTCCCCGGCGCCCTGCATGGGACAGAGAGACAGGAGTTGAGGGACATCCAGAGGAGGGATTTGGTGGCAGAAAAATTGGGAAAGGGGCTGGGGATGTCGAGGGAGCGGGGACTCACCGCCACGTTGGGCTGCGCCGACGGCACCGCCTGGGGCACGATGAGCCCAGCCTGGGGCTTCAGGGTGGCCAGAGCTGTGGGAACACGGCGGGTTGGGGCGGGAACAGGGACAGCCCCATTGCCAGCGCCCCTTCCCGGGGCATGGCAGCATTCCCGAGGGCCCCGGTGGCATTCCCGAGGGCCGCAGAGGCATTCCCAAGGGCCGCGGTGGCATTCCCAAGGGCTGCAGTGGCATTCCCGAGGGCCACGGCGGCATTGCTGAGGGCTCACCTTCTCTGGCGGCCGTGACCTCCTTGGTGAGGCGGGCGATGACGCGGCAGGCGGCGTCGTGCTGGTAGAGGGCGTGGGACAGCTCCTGGCGCGTGGTCTGCAGCTGCTGCCGCAGCGTGAAGCTGTGCAGCATCACGGCGTCCTGCAGCACGCGCCGGGATCAGCCATGGGAAAAAGGGAAATTCCCGCTGCCCCACCTCAGGATCCCGCCGGGAAGGAATCTGGAGCTTACCCACTCGTCCTGCAGTGCCTTGAGGATGGCCGGGATGCTGGTGGCCGACGGAGGCTTGGGGCGGATCGGGTGGGCGACTGGCAAGGAAGGAGCTCATCCCGATATCCTGAGGATCCCTTTCCCTCCATCCCACGCCATTCCCACCTCACCAAACTCCCTCCAGTTCCTCGGGAAAACCCTTCTCACCCTCCACAACCACATTCGTCGTCCGTGCCAGCTCCCAAAACACCCCAGTGGCCCTCCCCCAATCCCCAACCAGCGGGTCGCTTCCCACAGGGAGAAACGGCCCCGCTTCCCACGGGAGAAGTGCCATTCCCGGCACCTTTGATGTCGATGAGCTGCTCCTCGGAGAGGGGCTGGTTGTTGACGGGGTCGGTGCCATTCTCAGCGATGTATTTCTCGATGAGCCGCCGTTCGTACACGTGGTTGGACACCGGGGACACGCACGGGTGCTCCGGCACCTCGTTGGAGACTGGGAATGGCGGCAATGGGAAGGGGGGGTCACGGCGCCCCAGCCCAGTGATCCCATAAACCAGTGACCACCAGGCTGGGAATGCCCTGAAGTGGTGATCCCATAAACTGGGGATCCCATAAACCAGTGACCCCCAGGCTGGGAATGCCCTACAGTGGTGACCCCATAAACTGGGGATCCCATAAACCAGTGACCCCCAGGCTGGGAATGCCCTACAGTGGTGACCCCATAAACTGGGGATCCCATAAACCAGTGACCCCCAGGCTGGGAATGCCCTACAGTGGTGACCCCATAAACTGGGGATCCCATAAACCAGTGACCCCCAGGCTGGGAATGCCCTACAGTGGTGACCCCATAAACTGGGGATCCCATAAACCAGTGACCCCCAGGCTGGGAATGCCCTACAGTGGTGACCCCATAAACTGGGGATCCCATAAACCAGTGACCCCCAGGCTGGGAATGCCCTACAGTGGTGACCCCATAAACTGGGGATCCCATAAACCAGTGACCACCCTGCCCAGTGACCCCATAAACCAGTGACCACCCAGCTGGGAACTCCCTACACTGGTGATCCCATAAACCAGTGACCACCCTGC
>VWZG01007836.1:0-49628 GCA_013396735.1 Grallaria varia
TCATCATCATTTCTATACTGCCTGGAATCTTGCCCATGAGAGATGGTAGCAGCATTTAACCTTGAAGAGTTTCTTGAGGTAGTTGTTCCTCTTCTCAATTCACATACTCATGCTGCTAAGGAAGAGGTAGATTTTCCATCCCATTTTCTCATATCTTCTCCATGTTCATGGAGGTAAAACCAAAGGTTGCCACGTGGAGTGTACCCTCTCTCCTTAGCCGGGGGGTGCCTGCTCCTGATAGCAGAGATTCTCATTTGTCCTGGTGAGATATGAAATATTCCTTCCTTAATTTCCTCTCTTAGCTTCTGGTGGCCCTCTTCAATCTTCTCTTCCAAGCTTCAGACATGTTCGGCCAGTTTGGTTTCCACAGATGAGACGTGGGCTCATAGTGGGGCAGTGACAGTGTCTTCATAAATCGTGAGTTTACTAAGCAATAAACCCACCTTGTTTTCTCCTTCCCTCCATTGCAACGTTGCTAAGTAGCGGGAATACATTTCTGGCCCCAGCCATGCAAATTTTAACCACATCTGGGATGTGCACTGTACACCATCTGGACTTTTAGGGAATCTTTCGTCCTCTGAAAAAATTATCTCCAGTACAGCTAATTCTTTCAAGCACCAAATACCTTGTTCCATTGTGTTCCGCTGTCCTTGCTGTACATGAAGGTAGAAAAGCACATCCAAACTTGAACTCAAAGGGGTTTGGGGGGGCTGTTGTGTTTAATTGTCCTCATCTGATTTCATGGGTCATTACTGCAATTTGGGGAAGCTGAAAGTATTTCTGAGAGTCCCTTCACATTGCTGTACTACTTTTACTTAAAATTCCAATTAAACAAGTCAGTTTCTCCCCATAAAGCTACATCTGTATGGAACACACAAGTAACTATTAACTAGTAATATTGGCTACTCTCATTAAAAACATGCCCTTAAAACTGGAATAGACAGATATCATTTCAGAGAAATGGCAGAGATCTTTAAACACAAGCTATCAACATTAGGAGTCTCAGCATTTGCATTATTCAGCTCCCGCAGAATATCAATATATCTTTGCGCTCAGAGAGTTCACAAAGCACTAAAATTATTTTTTTAAGGTCTGAAAGCAAACATAAAAATCCTAATTTCCTTTAAGTTACTTTTGAAAAGGGGTAAAAGTTTGTCTTAAATAAACATACATAGACAAAGATTCTTTCAGGAAGCTCAGTTTTAGAAGAAAACTTCAGCAAGAGTTGGCAGAACTCACAGATCAGCATTATTTTCAAGTAGAAATCAGATTTCCTTCAGATTTACCTCCATTACTTTGTTCCCTGTGCCTTGATTGGGATTCTAATAAGATGAAAAAAGCTACTCTACTTCACTGTATGATTCATTAGATCACATTACTTTATATACTTCAGGTATTCAGCACAGAAATAAACCAATATGTGCCCAACAAAATTCATTACTTTAAATGAAATTAATCTTGTCTGTAGAAGCTGAAACAGAAAAGCTCTTATAGTGTGATTTAAACTGTGTGTTCATTCGCAGTGAGAGCAGCTGACACTGCATCAGAGTAGCACAGGAAGAGAGCACACTTTGCACACCCATGACCCCACTGAACAGCACAAGGAGCCTGAAACTGGTCATATATTTAAGTTCATCAACCTTTGAACCATTAGCTGAAGATGTAACATTCCCACCAAAATCAACACAGTAAAAGCAAAGGCTGATTTTTTTTCTGCTTATTTTCCATCTCAACAACCATAAATTCCAAAGTCCATGAAAAAAACCATGCACAGACTGAAAAAATTGCTTATACACCATCTCCTCCAAAAACCTCTTAAAACCTTTTTTTCTACAAGCCCCTTATATTTTGGATACTCAGCTTTCCAGATGTATTTAGCTATGCTGTTCTTCAGATGCAGAACTCAAACCCTTTAAAAGTTAGAAGGAAACACCAACTTCAGTAAGAGACAAAGCAGCTTGATGAACAATCTGCCCCTCAGAATGACTACTGAATAAATTAAGAAAAAAGAAATAATTCGTAGTTGTCTGCCTCACATAGGCCTATATAATGGTCTTTTTCCAGAACTCATGCATCTTATTCTGCCTCACACAACCTCCAAAGTACTACACTATCAGGTTTTCTTCTCAGGTTTCTCAAAACATTACCCCTTTGGTATAGAAGAAACTGTTTAAAGCATCTTGTTAAAAGTACATTTTTCTACCTACATTCTTCAGCTATGGAATACACATTTCAACTATGTTAGCTTTTTCCCAGTCATACATAAATAATTTTGGAGTAACTGCGTGACATCTGTAAATATTTCATTCAAATTTCACAAACCCAAACAAGCCTCTTCCGAAGTACTGAAAGAGTGGAATGCTTTTACTATTTTCTATTTTACTGTTACTACTATTTTCGGCGAGAAATAGTGAAAAAAAGTTAGTCCTTACTGTAACAGCACACAGAAGTCGACAGAAATTAATTTCTTAAGAGAAAGGGAGAACTGAGTGTTTGGGCTCCCCACACAATATCCGTGCCTTTCTCTGTAATCGAGTCATATGCGAGCACTGCCCATCGCCACCAGGGGCCAGCGCAGGACCCCGGCAGGGCTTTCCCTGCATCCTAAAGGGAGAGGCACAACACCCGACTCGGCTTTCTACAAGCTCGTACAGAACGTGCTTTAGCTCTCCAGAAAGGAAAGGACATGTTTCTTTAAGGATTCATAATTCCACCGTAGTAGCAACAGTAAAATGGTTTTGTTCTTATTTTTTTTGCGCTCCCACTTTTAATAACATGATAAAATCACAAAAATAAATTTTAAAGCATTTTCAACACAGCACCATTTTACTTTATGCTATAATCAGTACATGCTCCGCCACTTAATGCTCTTTTTGTATATCAAAACCAAAAAGTAATAAGGTAGTGATAAAATGCAATGTTTATTATAGGAAAGAATGCAAAATTGATCATACTATTTACAAAAAAAAAAAAAAAAGCAAATACGAAACAGAAGAAAAGCACCATCTTTTACAGGCACGCCAACGTGTGAATTAGTTTGCAGTCAGCGCTCAACAGTTCCTTTAAGTCTCTGTATCACTGCAAAACATTCCCATTATTCTATTACCAAGAGTCCAGCCCCTATAAGTAACTCCTAGCAAATCACCTTTACACAGAGCTCCCACTAGTGGGAATGGAACATTATTTTAAACAAACAAATGAGAAACCAAGACTAGCCCTGTTCTGCATCATTTTTAATGAGCTGAACTTCCTTCAGTAGCAAACAGTACATGTTGCTACACTCCAGTTTCAAGTTTCTTGCCAGGTAACACACAAAATAACCACTTCACATCATCTTTTTAAGAATGGTAATTTCACAGTTCCAGATGCACAGTTTCGTAGCTGTTAAGGTTTGAAAAGACCTCCAAAATCATCAAGTCCAAGCATTAATCCAGCACTGCTAAGTCCACTGCTAAACCATGTTCCTAAGTGCCACATTCACACATCTTTTGAATTATCTATTGCTTATTACCTGGGAGAAAAGGCTAACCCCCTCCTTGCTACAACCTCATTTCAGGTAGTTGTGGAGAGCAATAAGGTTCTCCCTGAACCTCCCTTTCTCCAGGCCAAACAACCCCAGCTCCCCCAGCTGCTCCTCATCAGACTAGTGTTCCAGGCCCTTCACCAGATCCATTGCCCTACACTGGACCCACTTCAGCACATGTAGTGAGAACCTCAGAGCTGAACACAGTACTTGAGGTGCAGCTTCACCAGTGCCAAGTACAGAGAGGATGACCACTGCCCTGGTCCTGATGGCTGCATTATTTCTGATCCAGGCCAGGATGCCACTGGCCTTGCCTTCTTGGCCACCTGGGCACACTCCTGGCTCACGTTCAACCAGTTGTCTACCAGCACTGCCAGGTCTTTTTCCGCTGGGCAGCTTTTCAGCCACTCTCCCCTGGTCTGTAGTGCTGCCTGGAGTTGTCGTGACCCAAGGGCAGGACCTGGCACTTGGCTTCGTTGGGCCTCACACAATTGGCCTCAGTCCATTGATGCAGCCTGTCCGTATCCCTCTGCAGAGCATACCTACCCTCTAGCGGATCAACACTCCCACCCATCTTAGTGTCATCTGTGAACTGACTGAGGGTGCACCTCATCGCCTCCTCCAGATATTAATGAAGATATTAAACAGGACTGGCCCCAATACCGAGCCCTTGGGAACTCCACTTGTGACTGGCCACCAAGTGGATTTAGCTCCATTCACCAACACACTCTGGGCCTGGCCACACAGACAGTTTTTTACACAGTAAACAGTGCACTTGTCCAAGCCATGAGCAGCCTGTTTCGCCAAAAGCATGATGTGGGAGACAAGGTCAAAGGCTTTAGTAAAGTCCAGGCAGGCAACCTCCAATGCCTTTCCCTCATCTACCAGGTGTGTTTACCTGGTCATGGAAGCAGATCAGGCTGGTCAAGCAGGATCTGCCTTTCCTGAACTGACTGGGTCTGATCCCCTGGTTGCCCTTGTACATGCCATGTGATGGCGCTCAAGATGATCTGTTCCAGGACCTTCCCTGGCACCAAGGTCAGACTGACACACCTATCGTTCCCCAGATACTGCCTGCAGCCCTTCTTAGGGCCTTTTGCCAACCTCCAGTCATCTGGCACTTGTCCAGTTAGTCAGGACTGTGACAAATGATTCAAAGCAACTCAGCTCTTCTGCAAGATGCCTCAGTACCTTTAGGTGGATCCCATCTGGCCCCATATATTTGTGAGTGTTCAAGTGGCATAGCAGGTCTGCAACCATCTCCTCCTGGATTATGGGAGTATCGTTCCAATGCCTGTTCCTGTTTTCTGGCTCAAGGGGCTGTGTCCCCTGAGGGTAACCAGCTTTGTTATTAAAGACTGAGGCAGAGAAGCAGACTGTATCTCAGCCTTTTCCTCATCCTTTAGCACTGTCTCCCCTTGCATCCCAAAAAGGATGAATATCCTCCTTATCCCTCCTTTTGTTGCTCATGTATTTGTAGAAACATTTTGACGTCTTTTAAAGCAGTAGCCAGATCTAGTTCTAGTTGGGTTCTGGCCCTTCTAATTTTCTCCCGGCAGAATATCACAACATCCTTGTAGTCCTCTTGAGTTGCCTGACCCTTCTTCCAAAAGCCATAAGCTTACTTCCCACCTATGCTCGTGCCCTTCCTAGTTCCAGGTCCACCAGGCACACCTGACTCTGGGCGACAGCTCGCACACCCTCTGGGAGCGCAGAGTCACGGAATCAATTAGGTTGGAAAAGACCTCTCAGACTGACGAATCCGAACTATGACCGAACATCAGCACGTCAACTCGACCATGGCACTAAATGCCACATCCAGTCTTTCCTTAAACACATCCAGGGACAGTGACTCCACCCCCATGGGCAGCCCGTTCCAATGTCCAAGCAGCTACCTGGGGGCATTTGCAAGGTGCTGCTTTCCCCGGGACGCCCCATACTGGCCCGGCCAACACAGCCCAGGCACAGGGCCATCCGGCGAGGGCCTGGGGACCTCAGTCCGGGCTGTGAGACTTAGCTGAGCGCCGAATCCCTCCCGTCCCAGCGACAGGCGGAGCCACCAAAGCTCTCCGGACACCCTGAGGCACAGCCCGCACCCACCCCCGTGGCCCCGGATGAACCCAAGGATCCACGGCCCCTACCCCGCGGGAAACGCTCGGCGCGCACGCGTCAGAACTCACTCCTCGGCCCGCCGCCAACCACAGCCGCTTCCGCTTCCGCCTGGCCTTGGCCTCAGCCCCGGCCCCGCCCCCGCCCGGGCGGTTCCCGCTCCATACCACGGCCACGCCCCGACCGCGCCGCGCACGGGTAGCCCGCCCCTCCGGTCTGGCCACGCCCCCAGCATCGCCCCGCCCCAGCATCACCCCGCCCTCTCCCTCTGGCCCCGCCCAGCTCGAGGGGGCGGGCCCGGCCGCTCGGGTGCCGTTCACCGTTGGCCGCGGGCGCTCTCGCGAGCGCTGGGATCCGGAAGCGGCAGTGGGGTGGTGGGAGGCGGTCGAGGAGGCGGTGCGTGGTGTGGGTGTTGCTGTGGCCGCTGTGGCCGCCGGTGGCGGCAGCGCCCACAGCAGTATCATCATCGTTATCATCATCATCATCGCAAGGGACGGACAGTGGCCTCGGCCCCGTAAGGAGGGGCAGCTCCGCGCAGGCTTCGCCGCCGCAGCGGCCGCGCCTGTCTGTAAAATGGCGGCGGCGGCGGCGAGCGGGGGCGGCAGCGTGAACCCCTTCCTCAGCGACTCCGAGGAGGACGACCCTGAGGAGCCCCGGGCCGGTGGCGGCAGCAGCAGCAGCACCGAGCCGGGCGCGCCGGCGTACCCGCAGCAGCCGGCGGAAGCGATGGCGGGGAGCCCCGAGGAGCTGCCGGGACTACCAGCGGCGGCGCCTGGCGATGCCGCCGTGGGGTCGGGGGAGCCGCCGCGGGTGCCGATGGACGCGATAGCTGCGCAGCTGCTGCGGGACCAGCTCCTCCTGACGGCACTGGAGCTGCATACGGAGCTGCTGGAGAGCGGCCGGGAGCTGCCTCGGCTCCGCGATTTCTTCTCTAACCCGGGCAACTTCGAGCGGCAGAGCGGCACGCCGCCCGCCGGCGGGGCCCTGGGCAGCGGCAGCGGGCTCGGGGGAGCCGGTAGCAGGGAAACCGGGGCCGGGCAGCTCAGTAAGTGACCCCTGGTCGGGGGACGACGCGTTCTGGGGAGCACTGGCAACCGCCGGTGGGCGCACGGGGCTGGGCGGGGATGGCTCACGGTGCCGCTGTGCCGCCGGGAAAGGCGTTTGGCATCGCTCCTGGTTCGTCATTCCTTGCCCTCCCTAAGCTAGGGCCGGGAAAGGCTGTAAGAGCGGGCCGGCCCGGGGCTGAGGAGAGAGGTGCCAGAACCGCTGTTACCCTGGTCCTACAGGCGTAGTTTAGTCGAGTACCGTATCCCTGTGAACGTCACGAGTGTTTGCTAAATGCGGAAGATATGTAAGAGGTTGGTAATTTCAGCCTTGATTTTTAGCGGTGTCTTTAGTGCTTACTGCCAAAAGAGAAGTCATACGGCGCTAGGAGAAAGGTGGCTGTTAAGCCGTGACCGCTACATTTAAAGTCTAAAAACTCAAAAACGGGGTGTGAGATGTGCAAACGGGTGTTAATATGCCAGCATTTCTGCTGATGAATCCAGAGATATTGTCTGAGTTTCACAGCTAATACAGTGTTTCCTACAGTGAGTGTTGTCTCCAGTCTTTGCCTCGCCGTGTTGGGAATTGGGGATGGGAGAGCAGTAAATAAATCGGGTTAGTACAGCTTTAGGGAGCAAAAGTGATGCAGATATTGGGACTATGGTCATATAGCTGACCATAAAAGCTTTTGAGTTTTAATAGTAGAGTATATGGCTTAGAATAAAATTGTTCGTGTGTCTTGTCAATGCTGCTGTTAAAAAAAATGGAGCTCTTAAAAGGAGGCAGCCTGTAGAACTGCCTTTGAGAAAGAGAAGCTGCACAGCCATCTCACTTTTGAGGACTTAATGAACTCGTGGGAAGGTGTTGAAATTAAAGGAATTGTGCAGACAGGTTAAAGACTTACTTATATGTATTCTAAGATGCCTAAAGGCATTTTGTGAATAGTCCTTTATTTTTGTTTCCTTTAAAAGTTCCTAATGTTGCAAAGACATGCAGTTTACACTTAAAATTTGAAAGTAACTAATAGTATCTATATGGCTGGGGTAATCAGAGGCAGCTAAACTTTCAACTTGTTAATGCATTTCAAGATCTTTTAAAAAATGAATGGTGCTTTTTTAATATTCTTGCTGTGTTGTTTATGTTTTGGTTATCTTGTTTTTGAATAATTAGAATTTCATACTTGTTTTTTTTTTCCAACTGAGAGCTTCAGTGTGGTCTTCTTCATGATGTGATTAGTGAATGTTGGAAGAACTTATGCTTCTGGGCTTTGAACTGATATAAATTTCTGTTTCATCCCCAAGCTGCCTTCTTGGGGATTCCAGTCAATTCATCCAGTTGATTAAGCATTCTCTTTTCTCTGTTAACATAATCTGTTGTTTCCAGTTATTGATACTGCACGTACTCCAGTAGAATTAGAAAAACAACAGCCTGTTTAACTGTGTTGTTATGCACACAAAAAAATTACCTCTTGCAGTCCTAGACCAATATACGCTTATGTGAGAATATCTTAATTATTGTTTTGCTGACCTGCTAATTGATAGATGTCTGGAATGTCCCTGTTAAAAAAGGAGGCAGGAGAGAGTGGAGGGGAGACTAACACTTACTTCGGACAAGTTTAATAATACTGAAGTGTGCTGAAGTTAAATATCATGCTAGACCTTATGCTAAAGGTGAAGTGTGAAATCTAATATCTACAACCGGTTAGGTGTGCTTTTCAAAGGATTGTTTTGTCTCAACAGTGATTCAAAAGGCAACTCACACTAAGTGACGCAGAAAGGTGACAGATGCAGAACAAATTAAACAGTATTTTTGTATTGCTCAAATAGATTTTTTAACTTAGTGCCATGAGACTTTCTTGCAATTTGGAGTCTAGCATTGAGCTAACAATTGTGACAAACACTGATTCTGATTCAATAAGGGCTGATAGTTTCACGCCTCTGAAGTTATGCCGTTTTCCAAGTACTAAAAAGTAAAGTGCAGAAGACTCTGATGGGCTGAAAATCATGGTCTTTGGAAGAGTTCCCTCACTGCCTTTTAAACAGCGGATGTTACTTGATTTAGGTAGTTGACTGAACTACAAATCACATCCAAGAGTAAGTCTGAATAGGTTCCTTTGCTAGTCAAAATGTGCAATTTTGTTGAGAGACCCAGTCAGTTGTACCTGCATTTGTGGATCCTTACAGGGAGACTTGCAGAGAGTGTATCACAGAGTTGTGCATGTACCTCCTCTTGCTTTAATATGCCAAAAGTATTTGAGAATAAACCAATAGCTTTCTTAATAGAAACTGTTAATGTGGAAATAGTGCAGGTTGGCATGGTTGCCATTTCAAGGTCATGTGATTTTTATGCCTCAGTGAAAATAAATCATAGCATCATTAAAAAAAATTTACTTCGTTCTGTTGATTTCCAAAGTCACATTTTTTTCTCAGCATCAGCTTTGTGCCTGCTCCTCCCAACCCCCAAGTTGGATGAATTTCTGTGGCTTTATACTGAGATTTTTTTTGTAATTTGAGTGGATGAAAAAGAAGTGGGACTGGCAATTCTTACTGAATGTGAAGTATGTTTGGAATGCTGCCTGAGGATTTCCATTGAGCAGTGGAAACATTTTGTACTGTGCATTGCTATACAGAATGGGAGAATTTCAGTACAAGTGTTCGCTGGCACTTTTCAGAATCCTTTTAGGTAATCTAAACTATGAGTGGATGCTGGAATTTATTTTGGTGGGGTTTTGTCTTCCTGGATTGCTATAAAGAGATTTTAATGAAGTGGCATCAGATTTAAACAACCAGCATCATGTGATCAGCTAGTGACTTAGAAACTGTTTTGTCTTTGAACCATGCTTCAGGGTGCTTGGTTGCAACAGCAAATGACAGTCAGATGACTAGGATTTCTTACTTCTTTGCCAAAACATACTTCCCATTTCCAGCAGCAGGAATGTCACAGCTCAAATAGTGATCAAGATATATTGTAGTGAAAAATCTCCCGTGTCTAGCAGCTTTGCTCTTCTAGTTTGAAGCAAATTCATGCTATGAAGGCATTAATGCTATTTATTTAGATGCACATCACTTATATACAGTCATCCTTCGTGTGCTGTGTCTCTGGTAGTTCCTCCCAAACTTCTATGAGAGCTTCTTCCCCAGTTTCTATAGCAGTAGCTTCACATTTGCTGACCATTTTGATAACCACATTTCTAGTGCTACTCATGTGAATGGTATGGTTTGGAAGTCCCTCCTTTCTACTGTAAAGCCTTTTACAAGGCCTTAGTTAGCATCTACATATTAAATTCAAAATTTTGTCTGTATCATTTTTGCATAAGAAGGTACAGTACAAATTGAGGCACTCAAAATTTAGAAATAAAACTATGGCTCAAATGTCTCATCCCAATTCCTGTAAATCAAATGTTTTTTCCATGTATACCCATGACTGTAATTCAAGCTTGAGCTTGATGAAGAAACTTTTTTTTTCTTTAATGTGATTGATATGTTGTGCATTGGTTACTGTACTCGATGAATGCGCTTTCCAGAAAGGGTGCAGCTTACACTGTTAGAACTAGCTTTAGTCTTAAAATTTGCCATATATTTTTTATGGCTACGAAAGCTCAATGTTCCCAAAATTTGAAATACATTTAATGAAAATCATAATGAAGGGCTTTGAACCCTTATGTTGCATTTGTCGTTTTCAGATGATTTGTTTCTAGTTGTTGCCAAACTAAATTTGTTTATAGCTTTATGAGGATTTGATTCCAGTTAAATTAATCTGTGAGCACCAAAATATGAAGTATTACTGCTTCTTCATAGTAAGCTCCTGGCTTTGTTTATGATTTGGTATCCTTGGATTTTTGGTTTTGTTTTTCTTCATATGGTGAGGTAGTGCTCTGGTTTTGCTTGTAGCCTTTGAAATTCAGATGGTTCCTACTGAAGAAAGTTATGTGGGAAGAGCATGTTGATTATACTTTTGTGAGAAGAGTGTATCTTCGTAACAGCTCTCAATCCTGAGTCGCAGACCTTGTAAATTTGTGAGGGACTTTGTCATCAGTGTTTCACCAGATTTTTGTTATGAATGAAATTACAGTAGGACAGGGGTCCCTCAAAGAAGGTCATTGTATCTAATCTTAAATGGCAGTCTAAATAAGACTGGAAATTGGGATGGTGACAAATAGGCACTCAAAACTGCTGGTGTTAACAGATGGGAAAGACTGAATGTTGTCTATTCAAATGAAGTACAGAAAACAGTTGAAAGAGTAGAGGTTTACGTGTAACACTGAAGGAAAGAGAAGCAGAGTTCCCTGCAGACATACCAGAAGATAGTAGTGCCCGAATGAAACTTGAGAGGTTTTGTAGTGTCGTGATGTTGGCTTTACTGATAGTGAAGCCAGGTGAACTTTCTCTAGTGACTGCTTTAAACCCCCCTCCATTTTACTGACGCTGGTATTTCTGACAAGTTTTCAGCGATATGTACTTTATAGCCTATGAGCTACTTAGGTTAAGACTTTTGCAAATGTTGGACTTGACAAATGAGCAAAACTGGATCTGCTGGAAGCTGTTCCAAATGGACGAATTTAAGCTTTGGTTGATATCTGCGTTTGAATGACTTGAGATGTAATGGTAGATTGTTCAGGAGACAAGTTAGTGCACATAAGTATATATAACTACACAAAAAAGTGGCGAGATCAGGTAGCATGAGAAGCGTGACATTGATGGGCAAAGGAAGACAAACTAGAAGCTACCTGTACTAAGCCGGCAAGTATCAAGTTACCTGCTGAGTAGCAAATGGCTATGACTACATTGTATTTTACCCTGCTGTAGCTTGATGCATGTTCCTGTTCTTTTAGGATCTTCACAGCTATGCTATGGGGAATTTATTTGCTTTAGTCCTGTATTCCTGTTCTGTTTGTGTGCCAGAATTCCTGTTCCTTTTCAGTGTTGTTTAGCCTAATGAGCAGGATTTGTGCTGAAGCAGCAGACCATCCTTCTGATGATTTTGCTGTTAGGGAAAGGAGAGATTCTTTTTGAGTGGGGGAAAGGAAGGGAATTAAGATGAGCTAGAGCTTTGCATTTCAGAACCAACCATTGGAGACTTGTCTAAGTTCTCCTATACATAATTTCAATTCCGTATAAGCTATATCGAACTTCTTGTAGTTTTTCTTCCTTTGAGAATTACCTTTTTCTTGACTCAAGATGTGACTCATAAACTCCGTTCAGCTGAGGGAATGCTTGCAGAAAAGTCCATACCATTTTTATTACCTGATATACAAAGATTTCTCTAGGGTTTGCAAGCAAGTCATTATCAAGTAGGTATTGAAATCAGCTGTATTGGAAGCTGATCTGTATGCAGCTCATCTCTGCTAATTTAAAACTTGTAAATACTGGACTTCTATGTTCTATAAACACAGACTCAATGAAAATGTGGGAGAATCTTTTTCAGGAAATTCTTACCTTTTTGACTGAATTAAGATTTCATAACAAATCTGAATTATGTAATTTGTATCTATGGAGCTGTTCAAAATACAGCATCAGAAGTCTCTTTTCTATTAGTATATGAAGAAAAGTCCTAAAACCTTATGCTGTTGGGTTCAAAGTTGCAACTCTTTGTCTTCGATGTATTATTTGTATTTGGTTTTCAAGTGTATTGTGAAGATGCAGGTTTGAGAAACTAGGTTGAAATCTCCTCTAGCATAGGCTAAAACATTCAGTGATTCAGTAAAGATTGCTGGCCTTATATTTGTATTTATGATGTGCATGCCTGATAGGTTGTACTAAGTATATTGAGTCTGTTGAACAAATATTTTAAAAAATTGTTTGTTTGTTTGGTATTTTTTAAGACAGACCAAGCTGAAAAAGCCTTTGAGAAATAGTGACCTCTTTCCCCTGGTGCACCATAGGGGAGAGGCAATTTTCTTTCTCCCTTCCTGCAATATAATGCTGCATGATGGTGATGCAACTAAACTTTGTCATTGAATTGAAGAAAATACTGTTATGTAAAAAGACAGAGAATAAGAATTCTTATTTATATAACAAGTACTTTTTCATCTTGTTTTGATGTTGGAGGAGAGAGAAAGCTATCAGCTGTTTTGTCAGTTGAAAAAAACTGTTGGAAAAAGAGAAAGCATGGCAAAAATAACTACAGAATCACAGCATAGTTGAGATGGGAAGGGATCTCTGATGATCGTCTGGTCTAATCTGCTCAAGCAGGGCCACTGTGACTTATACCTGTTTTCCCAGGGTCATCCCCAGATGGCTTTTAAGACTCTTGTCACCTGTCTGGGTATTCTGTGCCAGTGCTTGGTCAACCTAATAGTAGAAGAAGTATTTCCTGATGTTCCAGAGGAGCCTCCTGTGTGTGTTTGTGTCTATTGCCTGTGTTCTGTCACAGGTCACCACAGAGAAGAGCCTGGCTCCATGCTCTTTGCATCCTACCATCAGTTATTTATACACATCGTGAGATTCCCCCCCAAGCCACCCTTCTTCAGGCTGAACAGCCCCATCTTTTCAGCCTTTTCTCTTAGGGGAGATGCTTTGGTCTCTAGTTGCTAGTTTCTGTTATTTTTTAAATTCTTTGTAGAATCCATGTGGACAGATATTAAAACTTACCTGGAAAATTTATTACGGTCCTGAGATAAATGTAGAAAATAAGCAAAGGAGAACATACTAGAATTTAAATATGAAAAAACCTGAGCAAATACAATGCTTGAGAATGAAGATAGATGTTATCTATACACTTTAAGTAGTCCCTCAGCCAGGGCAACTATTTAAGGTCTAGATTGATATAATTTTGCTTGAGTTAGAGAGTATAACAGAAAGCTGTGTTACTGTGGAGAATGGAAAAATCCTTGCAATGCAAGTTAGTGGATACGTTCTTGGAAAATGCAGTTCTGCAGCATCAAGCATATGGAGTTAATTTGCTGCTGCTGCTGCTTTCTGCTTTCTGATAAAGCCAGCTTGGAAGAATTGCATCCGTGCCGTGCTTCTCTCTTAGCTGTTCTGTTTTGGGAAGCTCTGGTAGCTCAAGCACACTGCAGCACATGTGTAGGGAGTCAGGCTGAGTTTGATGCTTTCCCAAAGGTCATATCCCTCTGGATCTCAGTGTTCACTGCAGTAACATTCAAATGGCTTTGTGCAGGGCAGGCCTAATTCTTTCAGACTCTATGAACTTGGGTGCTGCCTGAGAATGTCTATGCAGTAAGCCTCCCCCCAAAAGCAGCCTGGTTTTGGCATGACTCTCCATGAGATCAGCCCAGGAGCATCTGTATCTTAACTCACATCAGTGAATGTGTTATCTCTGTTTTCCACTTCTACCTTGATCTTTCTGTTGAGGTTCTGCAATGTGCTTGTCATGGGGGTGAGGGCTATATCTCTGCTGCGCTGTATCTACAAAATATTTGTTTTACTTATCTGGTGGTAGTGTTTTTTGTTTGGTTTTGTTTTGTTGTTTTTTTCTTCCTGTCCTTGACCAGCAAGCATGCAGTAGTTTTCTCCAAGTAGCTTTAAGGTTTTACCCTCATATGCATTCTATGAATTTTTATATCTTGTTATTAATAAGAAGTATGTAAGTATTGATCATCTGTTTTCATTCTGGTTTGGATTGCCCATCATGGACTAGTACTGAATGTGTTTTTCCAGGTAATTTGTAAGTAGATTGCTCTGACAGCCTGAAAGCTAATTTTATTCAGGTAGCTTTAAGTTTCCCTTTCATTTGATGATGGTCTGAAGTCTTTTCAGAGCATACCAACTGGGAAAATTCTGCAGGTTTCATTGAATAAGAACATCTGGGAGAGAGCAAAAGAGGCACTTGCAGTTGCAAAGCAAGGTTGGTAGGTTAGCTGCTTGCAATTTTAGTGCCTGATGCAATTAATTACTTTAAGGCTCTTCATTCCATCTCACAGTTACTATAGCAATGTGGAATGTCTTTGGTAAAATTTACTCTGCAGTTTCAAATTTGTTTAAAAATTCTTGTGTAAGTCTGTTTCTACTGTAAAGGTTTTATGCTAGATCAGATATCTGCTGCCATGGATCAAGTTTGCTTTGCACTGGTAAGCTAGGAATATGTTGAAACATAAAACAAGTTTTAAATGCAGCAGTCATTTAAACCTTCTCAGAGTAATATTGCTCCAGAGTTGTCTTGTGAAATTTGGTAAGGCTTAAAGAAATTTTAATTATCATTTATGGGAAATTAATTAGTGTAATTCATTTATTCATATGTATTGCACAACATACCTATTTCAGTTGCTATATAATGCAGCCACAAATACAACCTGCAAAGTGGTGATTGCTTGTTAAAGAGTTCATGATGTCTAATTCTTTGATTTAATGCAGAAAAGACTCTGTTAAAACTGTTTGTTTTTGCATTATCCCACATTTGTGAATGCTATCCTCTCTTGTCCTTTGGTTTATTCACATTTGCATACGTGCAGTTCAGTACTAATATGGGGCTTAAACATGTACCAATAAATAAAAGAGGGCATTTATTATTTCTCCCAAGTAGCGTCTGTCTTCAGTTTCCTTGACTTCTGCTGTTTTTTGCCTGTGATACTGTGCAGGACAGTGGAAAATGCAAGTTATTTAAGGACATGCTTTTCCAGCTTAGGTATCTCTAAAAGAGAGCGGGCCATCTGTTACATGACTGTAGGAGCTAGTTTACTCTAGGTATGCAATATTTAAGGTAGGTAAAATACCCAGTTTGCAGACTTCTTTACCACCAACAGAAGCAGGTCTAAAATATGTATTTTTATATCTGCATTTCCTTAGGAGTGAACTTCCACAGTTCTATCACTGTACTTGTAGCACAGACAAAAAAAGGAAAAAAGTGGCAGACCTGAGTAGTTTCCATAAAAACTTCTTAATTGGGATCTGTTAGTTAGCAAGAGTACTTGCTGATTTGCGTGTATCTCTTTGAATTTAAAAATTGTGTCCTAAATGTAAAGATAATCCGTACTCTATAAAATACAGGAACTGTTGTCCTTTCCAAATGTATATGAAGTTTTTTTGCAGCCTGTTATTTGCAGACTCCTCTAAGTTTCAGTTTTTATATCTTTGATATAAATTTTCCATCCAGAAGAAAATTTCCACCAGAGGTTCCTCCATGCAGGAGGGATTTTATGTTGGGAGGAGGGAGATCTTAATTCATAGAGATAGCAAAAGTCGTCAGGAAATACTCATGTATGTTTTCTGATGTTACATGGAACTACATGATTATCTTAAAGCTTATCTTACTAAGAGTGGATTGTAGGTTGAAAAACATTGCAGTTGGGGGCTCTTATAGCTTCTCACTTTTCATGGATCTGAAAGAGTATCTCAGAAATTGTTGTTTTAATTCTTTCACCTGCAGCTGTATCTGTATGGTTGTCTGGCACTTATAATCCCATACAGCTTTCTGTGTATGGTGGCTCATAACATTTGCAGTCTAATTTACTGCCATATATTAAGATGTAGCATGTTTGTTGGTTGAATGATCCTGTTGTATTTTTTTAAAATTCCTAAGAAAATTAAACCTTAAAAAAATCCATATTTTAATAATTTTGTTGTACAAAAGAAATTTTCAATGATCACTTTAAGTCTGAATTGCAGCTTGTTTCTACTGCTGCAGAGAATTGCGTTGTGGAGTCCTATTGGGTTTTTTCTTTTCTAGAAGTAGCCATCAAGATGATGATGCTAAGGAATAATTTTTTGATGGCCTCAGTCATTCAGTTATGTAACTTTCAATGTCTGGTTTTATTCAGGAGAAGCTAGAAGGCGTTAACCTGAGATGGCTTCTAAGTAGGGCTGTATCTGACACTGAACTGAGAGGCCTTGCTAATGTTTCTCTCTAGTGAAATCCTGTGTATTGAAAATTTAAATTAGTGAAGAGGGTGTATTAATATAAAATAAAATTACTGCTGTTAGATTAAATTGCTTAGGTGGTACTTCTCACACTAATGTTAAAACACTTTAACTTTCACTGAAGTTAAAAAAACTCAGGAAAATATTAAATCAACAAAGAATTCCATGCTCCTGGAAACAGAACTCTGCTTGGATGAATAGTTGTAGTTCTCCTTATTAATCCTTTGTGGTATGCAGTATAATGTGCCATGTCCCATAACAGTTTTTTCATAGACTGTGTTGTGCATTCCTGTTTGGTAGTGCTACAGTAACTGACAAATAGAACTGTATTAAGTGATCCAGTTTAATATCTTCAAAGAATGTTTTTGTTTTCTTTGTTTTTTGGTTTTTTTTTTAATACAAAGGAGTGTTTGGTTTTTGTTCTCCACATAATGATGTATGAGGATGGATATTGGAGTCCAGATGATGGCTTCATAATAGCATGATAGGTGTAATTTATTATCCAAAATAATGGGCTTTGGACCTTTACTATCTCCAAAAAAAAAGTTGCCTCTCCTATGATATCTGAGCTGTTTGCCTACAGCTGTTTCATCCCACGTATAACCACGTCATTCATGTACAGCCTGGCTTAAACTAGGAAATATATTGTCCTAGTATGTGCAATATCCAGTGGGAAGCTGCTGTGACCTTGACTGGGAAGGATTCACTTTTAGGTCCATATGTATGTTAATCAAAACCCAATTTCCAGTTATTTCTCTGATCAGTTTAAGATGTGGTTAGCCAGTTATTTTGTGCAGCAGTTTAAAATATGACAATAGTCTGATTTCAGGGTTACAGATACTTTTCAGTGCAAGTGAACATTTCATTAGAGATGCAAAGTGAATCTGTCTTGTACCAGCATAGTATTGTTACTTCTCTTCGAATTTCAAGGGAAAAGATGGAGTTCTTGGTCTTCATATGCTCCATTTTGTTGATTGTTAGTATATGATGATATGATTTCCTGTGATTTTAAAGGGAATGTGACAACTTCTTGGCTCCTTTTCAACTAGTAATTTTTAAAAATTATTTGGATGTTTGCAAAATAAATTCAAATAGCTTCTAAAACATTAGTTTAATTTTTAAAATATTTTTCTTCAACCTTCCTATCAAAACGTAATATTGCTTAATTGTCTGGTTTTAGCTGATTTACAACGTTATACTCGCATAAAGATTATTTAATGTGTTTTTGTAGTAGAATGCAACTTCTATTTAATTCATGTACTGTGCAAGTATGGCTAAGATGATCCCCCTTTGTGTCCCTTTAGGTAAGTTGATAAAAATAATCTCACTTTACCTTCAGAGTACCTTCAATATGAAACTTAAGCTCTTTTGTATTGTGTATGTCACTGGAAGGGGATGTATCACTTGGATATTTTCTTAAATTTTCCTATTTTTATAGTTATGCTCAATTTTCAGTGAGAACTGGATATGCCTAGGGAGCAGAAGCTCTCAGCAGAAATTTGCTTGTCATACTGGTGATGGTTCTGGGAATAAGAAAAGAATTGAAATTCCTTTCCTCTGGAGTGAAGCAGTATTTTAAGGGATAGTAGAAGTTAGTAAGCAAAGCATTGTGTTGAACCTGATTTTTAGTTTCACAAATGAAATTAAAAACATTGCATTTTTTTGCAAATGGATTAAAAAAGCTTCTTGGTTTTGAGTATCCAGTATGAATCCTGACGTTCTGACTTTGTTCATCCTTTTCCACTCATAAAGGTAAGAGATAAGAACTATACGTAGACTCTCCTTTACTATCCCAGTCTGTCTCCTGGCATTTCGCTAGTATGAGGTATGAAAATTCTAAGCCTATTTCAGTTTTTCTTTAGGCACCATGGCACTTTCTTGTTCCATACTGAGGTGTGATCCATGTTCTACAGTTGTTTATACCTGCTAGTCAAAACTGTTCTTGTTACTTTGCTTTACCAGTTCTGAAGCATGAAGCTGACAGCAATTATTTTGTCACTATTCAATAGGAAAGCTTTTAGCAAAACAGAATTGCTGCTTGAAAAGTGTTTTAATTCAGAGAAAGAAGTCTAAAATCCCTGCACAGGAGACTGTTGGTAAGAACGCAAAATAGGTTCCCACTGCTGTGTCATACTGGGTTTCCTTCTGGGAAGAAACAGAATTCAGCCAAAGTGTACTTCTCCCTTTCAGGAAAAAGATTCTGCTTTGATACTATTTGCCAAGTAACTTAATCTAAGATTTTTAATTTTTATTTAAAAAGGGAATAAATATATTGTTTTCTTCTAAAAAACTGATTTTTTTTTTTTCATTATGAAGTTTCTCTTTTCAATTAGAAAGTATTTTCTCTACACTATGGTTGAAATACTTCCACTCAGTGTTCTGGAGTACAACTGTTTGTGCTTCAGACAAATGGCGATGTTTCACATTACTCAGGTGAGCTAGGTGACTGAGCACAGCCCTTCCCTTGGCAATTCCTCTCCTTCAAACAGCCCTTCCCATTTTCCTGGCAAAAAGGCTGTTGAGTTGCCAGCAGGGAGATACCTTTTCAACCCTCTGATGCTGAGCAGATACTTCCTATGTACTTCCAGATACTTTACACTATGGAAGTGTAACATTTGAGATTATAAAATGTAACTCCATGATGTTCTGGATGATGGGATTAGTTTTAGGAGTTAAACCTCAGCTGGTGACTGTCTACAGGCAGTGGTAAGGAGTAAGGCCACAGATACAGTTACCCCATGGAGACATTTTGGGTCAGTGCAGCCCTGGGACTGGCCTGCTGCTGTTCAGCTTTGGGCACTACTCAGGGCCACCCTGCCTGGCAGCGCCTGTGTGCCATGACCATACTGATAATGATAGTCTGGCAATACTTTCTCTTAGCTGTCTCATTTAGCTTTCTCTTCTCACTGTGTTCTCCCATGGCTGGTACCACAGTAGGCTCTATCAGAAATCCCTCTTTGATGTGTAAACCCACTGGTAGGAGTTCCCATGTGGTGTTTGGCTCTTCCTTGAGAATGCTTCATTATGTTGTGCAATTACAGCTCTAAAATTCATCTTGCCTAGTCCCAGCAGGGCAAGATCCAGGTCACTAGTGCTTCAGTGGCATTGGAAAGAAGCAGATCACTTTGCTTCTTGATCTTTCCTGAGCCCTGGCTCCACCACGGCTGTATCTCGGGGCAGAGACTGGTGCAGGCACGGGCGATATGGCACTACAAGCTTTGCAGTATGTGGGCCAGGAGGTGGAGCTGCCATTTGGACCTCACCTAGCCTGGCTGTGGTGGAAGCCCATCATCCCAGGTGGGTAGCAGAAACAAGTAGCTGCGCCAGGATTCAAGGCAGAGGGGGAGCTGCTTCTGCATCACTTCCTTTCCTACTACTTGAGGCACTGCCTCAGTGGGAGCGATGGCTGTGACTGGGCTTTCCCCACACTGGGGCTTGGCAGGATATAACCTTAGCACTGATGATTCATTTGTGACTGTGGAGCCCCTTTGTCCAGGAGATGTCTCAGCTAAAGTGCTTCAACATTGGTGGCCTTTTACCATTAAGAAACACTTCTTTAGCCACACTACATATTTTAAAGGCAGTATCCTGTAGTAAAGTAGTCGTAAAAGTCTTGTTGCGTTTTAAGATCATGTTACATGTACATTACAAGCTGACTCTTTAGTTGGAGTTGCATTGTGGAAGCTATAATTTCACAGTTTGAAATTTGGCAATATATATCATCTAGTGGGACAACTCAGTTGAGAAGATACTGTTCAGCCTCTACGTGTATATAGGTTGTCTCTATTACTGTTTCATTTCCTTCAGCATTTATTCAGATAGCTGTAGGTAGTTCTCTGTGCAGATTCAGGTTCCACCAATGCAATACATAAAGATGCTCTTAATTTTAAACCTTACCAGATTGAACACTGGACATGTGACTTCTAGCATCCAAATTGTCTTGTTTAGTAATGACAGCATGCTTGGGGGATGATGGTATCTGGGGTATATATTTTTGTAATGGAAAGGAGGATCTGTATTGCTGGAAGAGTGAAATTATGGTAGTGGGGAAACAAGCCAGAAGGCTGGTGTTCCTCTAGCAGATCTTCGTTTTGTTTAATCAATGTAAATCTATATATTTGTGTATCTTTGTAACGCCAGCCTGTATGAAAAGTGTCAGATATTTGCTGTTACGATGAACACTAGTGATGAGAAAAACCTAAATTATGAACATACAGGTTTCAGCCCTAGAAGTTGCTGCTGTACGTGTAGATATGGTGCATAAGGCAGTTTTCGGGTATTAAAATTGTAAACTCCTTTGGTGTTTAATTTCTGTAGAACCATTAAGGCTACAGAACATACTGATATTGTGAATTGTTGGATTCACAGCTACCAGTGTCATCTTAAACACCTTCTGTTTTGTACATCCTTACAAAGATTGTAATTACTGTGTGCATTTTTCTGCACAGCTGTTTTTGGATTTTTTTTCCCAAGAACTTCCTGGCTGCTTTGGCAAGTAAGTGTGTGTTTTATAGCTGAATTTGTTTTATCAGTTTTCAGGAGAGAGCCTTTGTCTCAAAAGTGGGCCACTACTCACAGGGAAAAAAAGGTGGTGTTGCCTACAGCTTTGGATGCTTCAATGACTTTACTTGAAAATTTGAGCATTGTTTCTCTGATTGTCACCTTGCTTCTGTTCACAGATGAGTTAGAAAATTGATCTGTGAACACGGCAAGACTGCAGGAGGAAACAGTTGTATTTCTGGTTTTGCCATGACAATGCTACGTGAAATTGGTTCACTTTTTTTCAACATCAGCTTTTCATTGGGATCTCTGTTTCTTTAACTCAAGTCATGAATTTGATTTCAAAAAACTATCTTGCAGCTCCCAAGTGAAATAAATTGGAGCAGTACGTACTGATCAAGGTGTTGAGTATTTTAAAAAGTTAGCTGTCAAGACTTTCAGGCTGTGGATGCAAAATTCATGTTTACTTTTGAACCTAATTACTCTAAATGTGGTTCCCCACTGGTTTCTTTTCAAATTCATTTCAATCCATTTTGCAAAAATGCTGTAAAAAGAAGAGTTTGTACTGTGCTGCTGAGCACTCTAGAACAGCATAGAGAGGAATATTTAATCAGCTTAATATCTTGAAAAAATGCAGCAGATAAGACCGGAACCTGCATGTGAACAATGAGGTTTGGAACCAATTACTGAATAGACTCATTGAGGAGCAACAGTTTGTTTCATTATTTGCATGAGAAAGCATAGTAGTAGGAAAAAAGCCTATGGTTAGATATAAGCTATGCACTGTCATATACTTTTATGTCCATGAAACCGACGAGTTAAGGTTGCCAGGCACTTCAGTTTTGGTACTGTGTCACTCAGCCAGAGCTGGTAAATGGAATATTCTCTATAGCTTTTCAATGTAGATGCTTTAATCAATCTTAATCCAGATGTTCTAATTTCAATGCAGTGCTGATCTGTATGTAGAGAGGATGTCAAAAAACCTTATGGGACAGCTTAGGTACAAGAAACTCATTAATGAAGAAAAAAAAACAACCCCCCAAAAGTCTCTTTTACATAATGCAGAATGGAGAAGTGATGTTAGTCATGACAAAATTTGACTAACAAGTGATGAAAGTATTTCCACAGACAGTTAATAGGTTTTTCTGACAGCTCTGTGGAGTTTGTTCTTTGTTAAAATGATAACATCTCTAATGTAATTGAAATTATTTCTGAAGTGCTACAACAAAATTAATTTCAAAAGGAAGGGAAAGATACTAGGGCACTTAACATTATTTCTGCATGTTCAGTTGTGTTAGGAAGATGTTCAATTTATTTTGAGTTCTGTTACCAATTATTTTGTGCATTTTTCTAATAAAAAGATGAATGTGTACTTCAATAGACTTGAAGTTATCAAAATTGTGTATTGGTTCATTTATTTCATTCTTCTTCCCCTGAAATGAAAAATATCAAGATCAGATCAAAACCTTGTGCTTGTTACTGAATTTCTTGAATAATTTGTTTTCTTTTTTTAAATCAAGGATTTAATTCTAGAATATGAATATTATACCTGCAATAGCATGAACTGTAATTGCCTTGCTTGTTAGGTAGTATTTTCCTTAGTAAGTGATGATTAAGTGGACATGTACTGTAGTTAATGGCTAGATCAGGAGATGCAGAAGAGTATTTGGTCGTGGTAAGGGGCCTTAAAATACTGAAAATGGGAAAAGGAAGTAGCATATTTGGGACAGTTACAGGTTTATGTAAAATGGGAACAGAACTGCTTGAACCTTGTGGCACAACAGTTTGTACCTGTTTTCTTGCGTGTGCTAACCTGCGTGACCAAGCCAAAGTCCCTGGCCCTTGTGGAGAAAGGGAAGCGCTGCACTGCAGTGCTCCTCATCTGCTGTGGACAGGCTAGAAATGCCACCTTTTAGGGGGAGGAAGAGTGAACTTCTTACAGTCTGTTCAGTGAATTTGCTGCAATGCTGTATTTTTTGTTCAAATTTTCTGAGGTACTCTTTACATAGAGACAGACTTAAAAAATGCAGAAAAACTTCAATCTTACAGAACTCACTTAGCCTTTGATTTTTTTAATGGTGTTTTGACTTTCTCTGTCAAAGACAAGCAACTCTTCAGAATTTTTTCTGATATATTTTTTATTCTTTTCTCCCCTTTAAGATCGTGCTGGAAGCATCAGTACTCTTGATTCCTTAGATTTTGCAAGATACTCTGATGATGGCAATAGGGAAACAGATGAAAGAGTAGCAGGTAAGTTTTCTGTATGATTTAGGAATCATAGAATGTTAATTTTACAATTAGATATTGTTTCTAGCGTAAGTATATTTAAATGAACATTTCTTAAGATGACAAGACTTCACTGTGTCGGTTTAACTAGTCACTTGATGATACCATGGTTTAGACACTTCTACTATAATCTAAATTTTCAGTCAGGTGTACTTCTGTATGATTCCAGTTGTCACCAGGGCAGAAATAAACAGTATACTTTAAATTGTGCCCAGCTTTTGACAATAGAACTGTATCTTGATACTGCCTACTGACTCCTAGTGTTTTACTGAAACATCTGTGACTACTACATCGGTGAAGCTTTCTGATGAAAAATCTGTTTCAAGTCATCTCTTAAATATAGCTTTCACATAGGTCAGTCAAATAAGCATTTCCAAATCCAGAGTGAATTTGGGATTTACTCAGTTCCGTAAGTCTTTTTTTCCTACAAATCTAATTGTACTGCTTTTCTCTCCCATTTGATTCTTTGATGATATAAGATTGGTTTAAAGAAGTTGCTTTTTTTTGCTTCTTGTTCTGAACTTAGGAGCCTCTGGCACTTTTTATTTCAGGTTCTTTTGTCTCACTGTCTTGGTTTAGAGTAAACTAAACAATTTAGAATTCCTTTCTCTATTTGACCACGCCTCTTTTAGTTGTAAAACAAAATTTTAATTTGGAAAATGTGTAGAAGGAAAGGTAACAGTTCTTAACTACTAAATATATTTATAGATATATATAAATCACCAGAACAGAACAAATAACAACTCTGTAACCAAAACCTGTAAAGAAACGAGTCTCTGAAGGGACGGAGTGAAACATCTCCCGTAGGCAGCATGTCCTCGTCTGAAAGGCGCTGGCCCGGCGGGTGAGCAGAGGGGGGGGCGGGGGCCGGGCGTTCCCACGTTGGGGCTGTCGGTGCCTCAGGGGAAAACGGTAGTAACTCCAAAGTGATGAAGATTGTCTGTCCATCTGGAGCACAGGGCACACCGCGCTAGAAGCAGGAGGTAGGGAAGAAGCCAAAACCACAGGAGTCCCCTCCGAGGCGCTTCCTTCTCCAAAAACCACTGCCGAAGAAGTGAAGAAAAAAAACCTCCCCAAACCGAAAGAAAAAAGAAACTCTCCCCCCAACCACCCCTGCCCCTCCTAGCCATTAGGTTGGAATTTGGGTGATTAGCTGAGTCTCTTTGTTTCGATAGCTGAGGCGGGGAGGGGGGTCAGCTCCCAAACTGCTGGTAGGGAAAGAAAAAATTCTGACAAATTCTAGAACTATAACACTCACCAAAGGCAGAACCTTCTCTTATATTTGAGATTATTTTAGTAGTTTCTTTTGCATATGAACTGTGTTTCTCTAGTCCAGGGTTTTTTCTAAGTTCAGTTATTAAGTTATTCACAGCTTCTGTAGAGAAACCCAATAGAACTCTAGAAACTGCTGCAGAATTCTGTTTACTTCTTATCAGTTAGTACTGTTCAATAACACGAGCACATAAAGGATGTGAATGCTGTGACTTTTGCTCACATAGTCAAGTTCTATGAAACCTGAAATTATGCAAGGTGCTATGTCTCTGTTCCACACTGTTGTCTACTCTGAACCACTGTGCTTCTTAGCAGAAGCAATGTCATGTTCTTAAGAACAAAAGGGCAGGTGAAACAGTTCTGTAAAGGATCTTGACTCAGAAATTTTTCTCTCTCACTCAAGTCTGAAATGGCAGCCAGTATTGAGCCATGAAGAAGACACAAAAGTGGTGGGAAAATCTTATTTTTATTACCTGGCCAGTGTAACTGAGTTAAAGGACAGGATTAAGTTTCTGAACATGAAGCAAATTCAGGTGTTTGGTGCTCTGATCTAGAACTATAGGGACTTACTGTACTTCATTTTATATGGAAACTTCCAGATTGTTCTTACTGTCTAGTTTGTCTCTTTTTCAATATGTGTAGTCTGTTTCAAGGAGGCAATAGCTGGAAGAAGACAACTAATCTTTTAAACAAATTGCATAAGGAACCCAAGTATTTGTGAATTGTGTCCTGGAATACAAGCAAGAAACAAGGAAATTTCCAATATTTTATTTTTTTTTCATCATCTTAATAGACTTTCCTGTTTCTAGTCAGTATTTCCTGGCAATAGTATTACTGAGCTCAATTGATCTGTGCTGTCTTTAGTAACTGAATTGGATTAGAGGTGTTTATAGAAAGTATATACCTGTTGCAATGTGCTTAAAATATTACAGAAAGGACTTCAGATTCAAAATATTCCCTTTGAGCAAAATTAAAACTCACACAAGTTATCTGTTACAATCAAAAATTGATTTTTCTTAATTGTTAAGAGATGCAAAGAGAAAGAGGAAATAAAAGAAAAGGTTGGAAAATGCTAAGATTACTTTTAGAAGCAGAGAAAAGATACCACCAAAAAACTACTTTTCTGCCAAGATACTGGAGGACTGGAGTGGGGGAGAGAGAGATTGCGTTTTTACCCCTTTTTTTTCTCTGTCTGCCATTTTTTGCTGTTATCTCCTTTAGCTTCAGGGGGTCTTAACAGCTTTAGTTCTCTGGAATGCTGTCAGGATGCGTGGCTTCTGCTGCTCACACAGGGCCATGTCACAGGGTCCAGCTCAGCTGCACTGCTCTGGTCCTCAGAAACACGGTAAGGCTGGAAGAACAAAAGGACAAAAACTCATGCATGGGACGCTGTCGGTTGCGGTTTTCTCCAGGCTGGCAGAGTCCGGGTCCTGGATGGCAGGCAAGCAGCACATGGTGGCAGAAGAATAAAAAGGTGAGGGGAGCTAGGGAGGGAGCTCAGCCATGGCAACCAGTCTCTATCTCTCTTCCCTCTTCCCTGTTTTTCCAAAATTCGTCTTCAACATTTATAGTGTTCCAGGGAGGTTGTATGTGGTTTCTTGGCATGTAGCCCTATTCAGATGTTCAAAGGGATATGATAACCATAAACAATGGCAGGATTTTTGGCAGGAAAAGTCCAGCAGAAAGTTGTGGTGACAACCTTTTGGCAAAAGATGACAGGATGTTTTTTGAGAAACTCTCTGACAGCAGGCAGGATGTTTGTAACTTTCTGGTAAAAGTGCTGATAGAAAGTTTTTTGATAGGATGTTTTTGACAGACGGAAAACAATGGAGGAACATTATTCTTGGTATTTCTGTACTATCTGTGTCTTGCAACACCCAGTCAGAATTGACATCCAGTAGAACCATTAGTCTTCTGACAGAATATTAATTTTTATAATTACTGTTGTGCACAATCAAAATAAGAGGAAAATCTTAAACGCCTTCAAATGAAAAGCAAAAAGCGAGAACTCAAAAGGCATCTGTAATGCAAAATCACTTGCTAACATTGTGTATGCGATTTTTTCATCCTGAAAGCGGGTCCGATTTTGTCTTCCCATTTCTTGTCTCAAGCCCTGTGAAGCAGTTGTAAGCCTCTTGAATTTCCTTCCAGGTTGGTGGTCTCCAAGGGCTGAACCTGAAGACAAGTCTGCCTGTCTTATTAACTTAAAAGCATTAATGAGTCTGTTGAGTCAAGTGTTGGCTTCCCATTATTACAGTGGCAACAAGTTCTCTGTTACCTTGCTCATGAACTCTTGTTGCTGATGTTAATCTTTGTAGTGTGGGAGTCATCTGTCATGCCATAATATAACTTTCTGGTTCAGATCTGTTTGTGTTATGTCCTGAAGTATTTCACAATAACTGTAAATAAGGTCACTTTTCTGTTTAGTACTTGAATCAGGAAAGTGGAACTTGGGAAACCTCAGGTCCTTAAGTATGTTTGTGACAGTGATTTCATTGCTACTATTGTCAGAGAATTTAAATTTTTTCAAATTGACTCAAAATGTAAATACAAATTCATCAAATGTTATGGGATGTCATACATGTTTTAGAGGGGATGATTAGAACATCTGCAGTTCTGCATTTAGTTTCCAAAGTGGAAGAACTCAAAATGACACGTCAAGGAACAAACAACAAAGCTTGTAACTGTGAAAGTTTGAGGAAAACTAAGTAAGCATGGGGCCCTTGATACTTCAGAGGAGGACAGCTTTTAAAAGAAAATGTCTGAATGCCATATAACAAAACAACGCAAAACTACCCTTCCATTGTTGTCTGAAGTACTTCATAGTGAAGTATGCAAAAGTCTTGACAAGATGCGTATGTAGAATGTAAAATTCTGGTATAATTGGAAATAATGCTGTTTATACAAAAGCAAGTACTGAAAAATTTTAGAAATACTGTTTACTTCTTCAGCTTTTTGGCCTTGGCCCAACAAGGCTGCTGTTCATGTAGATTTCAACTTGTTCTATCCCAAATTTCAGGTTGTTTTTTATAGGTATCTTCTCAGGCTATGGCCCAATAACTTCTGAAGTTGTTAACAAATATGAGAGAATAGAATAAGACCCTTGAGGAAACTGTGGTTTTGCATTTCAAAGCTCAGCAGACAAGCTACCCACTCCTGATATGCACTTCTCTTTTAAGGTGTATTAGATTAACTTCATGAAAACTGAAACATTTAAAAATGGCCAATCTGAAAATCTTGATCTAATGTGTGGTTGGTTACTTCAAAGATTAACCTCTTGAGTAAGTCTAAGTAATTTTTTTTTCAGAATGATAGCTGCAGTGATTAGAGTTCTTTTTGTAAATAAGAAGCAAGGAGAGCCATTTAAATTTGTGTCCCCTAAAGTAAACCATATTGTTCAGAAATGCCTTTTCCTTGTAGGAAGATTAACCAACGTCAAGGCTCTGAATTTCTGTTCTCTGCTTTCTTGATGTAGAGGAATAGCAGTTTGGTGTCTGCAGTAAAAACTTTTGTGCATCATTCTTAGTGTCAGCTCCTTCACCAAGTGCTATGAGTTCTACATGTTACCAATTCACTTGAGCATGAAGTTAAACTTTAGCTGGCTTTATCGATGCTTTTGAAGGTGTAACTTCTCCAACATACTTCAGCTTTGTGAAAGAGGGAGAGGGGTAGAGAGATCAGGTCATTATAAGTCAGTACTTGATGATTACAAAGAAAGGTGTTAGGTGTTGCTTTTTATTTAAGGGATTTCCAATGTTGATTTTGTTAGTGCACATGTATATTTAAAAAACATTACAGATTTTTGACAAAGACTACATTTCAGTATAACTTCTAAAATAAAGAACTTTAAATCAACATTTAATATTTGATTGAAATGGTGATGTAGGTGTTTATGCTTATATAAAAAAAACTACGAACAGACTTCTTCAAATAAAAGCTAAATTTGTAACTGACTGAAAATCATCAAGGTTTGTATGGTGGCAATTATAATGGTGGCATTACCAGAACTAGATGAGGTATAACTGTAACAATGCTGTGTTGTAGCAGAATCGTGTGGCTGCAGAGTGACTGCTTCTCAAATATACTGTGTCCAGAATCTTCCACTGTGTAACAGAGAATCATGCAGCAGAGTAATCTACTTTTAAGGCTGAATGAGTAAAGCCCTAATGGATTCTAAGAATTTTCAGCATCATCACAGTTCACTAAAAATTAATTCTTGCCATCTGACACGGGTTTGTCTGACATGAGTTTTTGGATTTTCTCACCTTTAGTCTTATTCCTATTTTCCTTAATGGGATTCCTGAGTTTTTACAGTTTGTGCTCTTTTTCTAACTTTTTTTTATTTTTTATATCATTCTAGTGCAGGGCACTCCTGATCTGCAACTGTTCTGGTCTTTGAAAATATTTTACACATGCTCAATTCCATCAGAAAAATTAGTTAATTTGAGTTCTTTATAATTTTCAAAAACTAACAAATTAGTAGTTTACAACTTAGAATTGGGACTAAGTAACTTAAATGCAAGGAATTGCTAAAACTAGGTACTTTATTAAGAGAGCATTTTATAACTTTGTTGCACAGAAGTATTTGCAGATCAGCATTGCTGAATACTAGGCAGATTTTACATATTTTATTCATTATATACTCAGTTGCGCTTTTGTATTGCTGCAGTAAAATTCTGTGCATCAAACAAGGTACTTTCATGTAGCAAATGTGGTGTACTGTAGTTACTCCTTCAGTTTTTATGGATAAATGCAAACTGAGTGAATTTTTTTCCATGCGTGCTAATTATCAAGAGCCTTAGTAACAGATGCTCAAAAGAGGAAACAGTTTTATTTACTGCCTACAGTAGCATTACTTGCAAGCAAGAGCCAATGCAGCGTTTCTGCCATGCATTGTCCTCTGTGTAAGTATTTCAAAAATCCATGTTCAATTGTTTCCAGGCAGTGATTAATGGTCTCATTGATATTTTCTAATCAAAAGCAGCTACAACATTTTGAGTTTTGCATGGTAATAAAGTAGACATTAAACTATTCTGAATAGGTTATCTAACAGTTCAGTATGATAGCTGTTCTTTGCTCCTCTCTCCTAGTTAACAAGACTCCTCCTTTCTGTATATTTTAAGTGCAATTACATTAATATGAGAATTAATGAAATGCATGTGTTTATCTAGTAATTCCTTGCATAGGTTCCCTTAGATGCTCTAATTTTAAATGGCTATAAAAAGAACATTTGCTTTATGTTTTGCAAAAGTACAGGGTTTTAGAACTTGGCGCCACCAAATACATGACCTCAACATCAAAACACGTGAAATCCCAGTGCTAACAAAGCACCACTGGCCCTTTTTTGGAGGAAACATTGGAAAATGAGAAATACATAACAGTGAGCAGGGGAGTGGAGAGGAGAAGTAAGTGAAAACAAGCAGCTAGGATTAAATATTTTGGAATCTAAAGCTGATTTGTTGAAGTCTAGAATCACTTTAAACCTGAAAAATGAAGCAAAGGATTTTTGTTTTAAGCGGTTTTTTATAAGTACTGTAGAAGAGATATGTGTTTTTTGCCTTTTTTTTTTAATCTTGTGCATCTCTTTGATGTATTCAACTTAATTCAAAATCGTAATCATCTCTAGGATATTCCTAACACTTGACTGGTTTTGAATAGAGATTTAAAATGGGCTTATTTTTGTGGTAAAATAAAGTATATTTCAAAATCTCCCCTTCTAAAATTTTGGTGGTATAATTTTATTTTCAAAAAAACAAACATCTGTAGTCTTGATAGGACAGCATGTTCACTTCATGGTTTAAGCTTTGCTACATGGAGACAGCTTCTTCTGCTGACAGCCACTATTTGCCTCATTTAGATCTGTGCTCTGATTGCCTGCATACTACCTTTGCCCCAAGAAATCAAAACATTGGACAATACGAGTTCCCAAGTATCCCAAAGTCCTACAGCGAGTCCTTGTCAGACAGCTTGAAATTTTGATTTAGCTAACTTAAGGCCAATGAAACTATGGAAAATGTTCACCAGTTTGCTTTCAGACCAACTCTGCTGCATGTTTTCATAAGTTCCATAAATATTGCATGCTTTCTGTTTAATACAAACAGTATATTTTTTTTCACACCCATCCTTGCTTTTTATATTTTATTTTTGTTTCCCTTGCCTTGCTTGGATGCCTGTGTGTGTTTAATCCAAATCCCTGTCCAGTCCTGGAGTTTGAACTACGGAAAGCCAAGGAGACCATACAGGCCCTTCGAGCCAACCTGACTCAGGCTGCAGGTGGTGTACATAAACCTTTTCTTAAGTCTCTACTTTGAACAATGTAGAAGTAGCTGAGCTCATCCTTTATGAGAGTAAAATTTAGTTACTTCTCTTTTCTTCCCTAGAAAATGAAGTTCCTTTGCAGGAACGAAAAAATTATAAATCAAGTCCTGAAATTCAGGTAGGTGGCTGGTGATAACTGAACTTTGCATGGACTTTATGATGGGTATGCTTCCATAATTGGAATAAAGATGATCCAATAATGTAGCGTATTGTTTTCTTTTTTTCCAGGAGCCAATCAGACCTCTTGAGAAAAGAGCTCTAAACTTCCTAGTTAATGAATTTTTATTGAAGAATAGTTACAAGCTTACATCAATAACATTTTCAGATGAAAATCATGATCAGGTAAAGTTTGCTTGTGGTGGCTTTTTGGCTTTTTTTTTACACACCTGCTTTCCGTATTCTGATATTGTAATAAACTCAAGTGAATTAAAATTACTTCTCCTAAGCATTATATATCACTTCATATATATATATGATTACTCTAAAAGTTTAATGTGTTAGTTAGCATTTTCATATATAAGGCATGATTTGAAAACAGCAGTTTGAGGAATGTTTTCCAAAAATTGTAGGAAGGAGACAGTGCTTGTGTTCTCTAAAGGAAGCAAAACAAGAAGTAAAGTACTGTAAGTTATAGATAGTTTATACTTTCTTGAATTTTGATGTGTCAGATTCAAGGATCTGGATCTTGAACATAATCTTTTCCTTAAATCATACTCAGTTAATTTATTCAGGATATACAATTTACTTATTGGTTGTCATCTCCTGGGCATATATATGAGTATACTTAATGACCCCCTGTCACTGAATAAAGTATTGAAGAAATTCTCAGTCATAAGGTGGTATCTTAGGCCTTTCCAAACATAGCTAAGATGATCAGTTTTATGTCTCAATTGACCTGCATTTGATGGGAAAAATATCTTTGAATGTCTGGAAGGTTCTAATTACATGCTGACTGTTAATGGGTAAACAAAACACCCAGTAACATTAGCACCTTATATATATATACATCACAAAACTGGAATATTTCCAGAAAAATTAAATATTGAATTTCATCTAGGTCTGTCTATAACTGGTCCCCCTCTATTTTTCCTCGCATTCTATATCCTAATGTGTAAAGCAAATAGGTTGTTAAATGAAACTTCTGAATTATCCACCTCCACTTGTGAGTTGTGAGTTGAACAGTGCTAGATTTCATACTAGTGAGAATGTAGCCCCAAAAAGAGAATAGATGAGTAATTCATCCTTACTTTTTGTGTTCTCAACTGAAAATGCTGTATGTTGTGAAACAGCTAAAAGAAAAAGCAATATTCATAATTATATAAAGTAAATATAAATATACTGTGATTAACACATAGTGCATTTTTTTCCACATTACTCACAAAATTCCTTAAGAAAATGATCTATCATCAAATAGATGTATGTAACCAGACCATGGAAAAAATATAATGAAGATTGTGAACAGTAGGTAAGAAGCTTAAAAAAGTTAGATTTAATGCCATTAAAGAGACCAACACAACTCCTGTCTAACAGTGCACATGTTTATTTATATATATGACATGGAATAATCTGGTAATAACAGAATGGTAGCGTCAGTGAGAAAAGAAAGGACATAGAGTGGTGGTTTGAGACAGGAGGGCCTTGTATTGTTTGCACTTGTACACACTTAATGCAGTTATGTCCAAATTTCACTGAGAATATGCACCCTCTATCAGTCATCTGCAGAGCTATATGAGCTGGTTTGGACATCAGGAGGAATTTCTTCATGGAAAGGCTTGTTAAACATTGGAAAAGGCTGCTCAGGGACATGGTGGACTCACCATCCCTGGAGATGTTCACGAAACAACTGGACATGTCACTCAGTGCCATGGTCTAGTTGACAAGGTGTTGATCAGGCAAAGGTTGGACTGAATGATCTCACAAGTCTTTTCCAACGTGAATGATTCTGTGGTACTGTAACCAGCTGCTTCTGAGTAATTACACCTGTACTTGTGACTGCAATGGGAACAAAACCACTACCTCCATCAGTGGAAAGTCTTCTGTCTTCTTCTTCACTTCTAAAAAGTGTTCATGTCCTAGAAAAAAGATGAATTGTAATCTCTGCAGTTTTGAAGGTCCTGTCTTTAGTATGTTACCTAGAGCTGCCTTTACGGTGAGACTGCTTTGGTTCATCAAGTGGATCTTTTCTGTGCTATTGTTTCTTGCTATCTAATATAAGCTTTCATCTGCTTTACTACAATGCAGTCTTGATGTGATTGTTTTGCGTTTGTATGACCTGTGGTCAAATAAGGACGAGAAACAAAAATAAAATTAAGTCTATTGTATGCTTTAGTGTTTTTTATTCCTTTGAAGGATTTTGAACTTTGGGATGATGTAGGATTGAACATTCCAAAACCTCCTGACCTGTTACAACTCTATCGTGACTTTGGAAACCATCATGTTACTGCAAGAGATGTGGTGGATGCATCAGTTGGTGTAGAAGATGATGAGTTAGAGGCTGATACTCCAATACTTGGGACCATCCCTGTATTTGATACAACACCACAGTCAATAGAAGTAAGACTGTACAGAAAAAATGTTAGATCTGTTTGCAGTACTGCTTTATTGTACTAAACTCTTTTTTTTCTATCTTGTATTTAGCAATGTTTAATAGTGCAAAAATTAGAAGATCAAATTAGTGTATTAAACAGTGAGAAATGGTCTTTGATGGAACAAATCCAAAGACTCGAGAGGTATGTACTTACCAGTCTGCTCGATTGCTGATAAATGTTGGATAACTTCTCAATGTTTTTCTAGCACATATATGGAAACAGTCAACTTATATGTATCAAATTGCTAGGAATTCTTCAGGGCACGGCAGTCTTCCATTTTTAATACATAATATTTCATTTAGAAAAGGGGAAAGACTTCACACTGGTTATTTCCCTATTACTGCCTATGTAATTTAAGTTCGTAATCGGTTTTGTTCTTTCAGTGTAACTTCTTTATTTCTTTGAAAACATGACTACTTCTGATGTATTTTATGTAGGTTTTCTTTTCCGTTTGCTTTATGTTACTCCTTAGTACTATGTGTGTACAGCTTGTAAATGCTGTTAGAAAGACGGTGGTTTTAACAACTGTTGTCAACCCAGTTTTTCTTTCTAAAGAGCAAGACTAGTAGAAATGACAGTATCTTTCATAACAGGGAAAAAAAAAAAAGGATACTTTAAAAGTTTGGTCAAAACATAAGGTGCTGTAAGCCATAAGATAATCATTCCTCTGAAGAGGTGTACTCATGTAGCATACATTTTTGAGTGGCTTTGTTGACTTGCGTAGTTACCTTTTTAAAGCCAGGTAGGATAGTATATCTTGATTCACCACTATCATATTTGAAGTTTTGCATCCTAGATAGTTCTGTCTTGTGTCAATTTGTGTCTCAGTACTCAGATTTCAGCCAGAAGTAGGTAACACTGTTGTTTCATTGATTCACTCACTCCAAGTGCAATGTTTTTCCTGCTACTAATTATTGACTAAAGAACTGAATTAAACTAGTGCTTATTTGAGCAACTTGTGTGATATAAGTTACTTCTATTAAAGAAATTTTGAAACATACTGAAATTGAAGAGTGAGCTCTTAAGTATGTTGTCCATATCTCTGTGTTTTAGTCTTGTGATTTGAACAGTGTTCTCCTGAAAGCTACAGAAGTATTTCTTGTGAAAGCTATGGAAACATTTCATTCTTTGCTTCTCCTTTTTCAGTGAAATAGATTTTCTCAAGAACGAAAACTTTGCTGTGTCAACAGTTTATGGTGTAGCTCTCCATCCTGTGAGAGTGCCTCTCACAGTCTCAGAGGACAATGGACAGTACTTGGATATCAAGAGCTCTGAGAATGACAATAAACATCGGAACACTGAGGAAACAAGCCTCACTTTATCAGCTGCAGTGGATTCAAGGACTTCTAAAGATGATACGCTAAATTCTGTGCTCTGTAAAGAGGCGGAGAAACTGTCCTCACGTGCTCCATCATCTAAAGCTGCAGTCTACTTTGATAAACCTAATAGGTTAGTGATAAGTTGTAAATGGCATGCTATAATTAAAAATTATTGTAGAGACAGTAAAATTCTGCCAAATGAATAGATCATTTTTGTTTTGAATGCAAGTAAAAGACTTATCATACCTCTAGGGTACAATGCTGATATTTTTATACTGTTCCTAATCTTTTTAGGAGGGAGTGCATATGACAAACTTACAGCTTGAGTATGAAGTTTTGGTGTTTCTTTTTGCCTTCTACTTGTTTCTAAAACCAGTCATGTTTGTTGCAACAAAAAAATAGAAAAAAACAGTGAGTGGGAGGTTCTCTTTTAAGTTTTAATTTCATAATTCTGTTTGAAGAGGTGTTGGAAAAATTTTTTGTTGTTCCTATGTAGATGTGTATAACTATTAGAATATCTTAAGACAGCAATACTATTTTTATTTTTTTTAATTATCAGAAAGGATATCTGATGGCATTCTGCTTTTTTGAGTTTTGATTTTGGGGCAGTCTTCGCTGGGTAGCTGTGATTCTTTTAAGTAAAACAAACATTTGTGTTATTACTTGGAGACTAAGTCCGCGTGTCTAAGTGCTCTTGAGAAAGTCTCTCCAACCTGTGGAAGTCTTTTTATGGTGAAGAGGGGAAGTGACTCATTTGTTAAGTGGTAGATAAACCACTTTTTAAATTTCTTTCATATCCTAGGTGAATATCTAGACTATGTAATAATCTAAACTTAGAACTGTTGTACATTGATTGCTAAATAATTGTCTGCCTACTTTTATTTGTGGCTTGCTAGTTTGTTTGCTCAGATTAATGATTAGTGCTGGGTGGCATTAGGCGCATGAATATTAGATTGATGGTTTGGGGATAGTGAGGATGTGTATCAAAATAGTGAAGAAGAAACTATGTATTTCCAGTGAGATTTATGACAGTAGAGTCTAGAAGAACAGCATTTGTTTTGCTGCTCACAGCTGTATTAAATATAACAGCACATGGGTTTATTTGAAAAGTAGTTCAATGAAGCAATGAGTCCCCATTGAGCTGGCTTCGGAAGTTCCCTCACTGCAGAAATAAGTAATGCATGTGTAATATGTAGCTATTTTTGTACTCTGCTTTGTGTTTAATATGTGAATGAAGCCTCAAAGGAAACTATATTTGATACAATGTTTTATAGAACAGTATCTAGTACTAAATTTTCTTCCTGGTTTACACACTAGATCTGTAATAACACAATAATTTTTTCCAGTAAAAAATGCATTAATTGTTACGTATTTTGAGATATGTGGGAGAAGCAGCACAGTGGAAATGCTGGGTATTTTTTGATTTCAGTCCAGGGTGGTTATTTGTAGAAGACAATTCCTCTAAAAACATTCTGAATAAATTATAGTAACTGAAAACTAAGACTCTATCCAAAAAGGCAAGACTGTTACTACTGTATCTAGAGAGTGGATTCTTGGCATAAATCTTGCCCAGATGGGAAGAGAGGATAAAAGTCCAAGTGAGCCTGCTTTGTGTGACTGCACTCAGAGCAGCTTTGCTGCATGGCAGCAAATGAGGACATGGCCCTCACTGGAAAAATGCCTCATCTAACAAATTGCAGGAGAAAGCAGTAACAGCAGTTTAAATAGACTGCACCACATGTATTTATTCAACTGATTTAAGGTGTTTGGTAATTTGCACCAAATTCAAGGTGTTTTCTGTATGTAGCAGTCCTGTTTTCTTGAGTAAATTCATTCTTTTGTGAGAGTTATATGGAACAAAATAGTAGTGCTTGGGTTTTGTATTCATTCTACTTTCGTATATTTGAACATCTTCACTACTGGCAGCAATTAGCCCTTGAAGAGACTTTCCCCTGACTTGTGTGCAAGAGGCCTGGGTCTTTTATTATTTCTGTCCAGCATAACCATCAAGAATTTTGCTAGAGTTCATCAAGGAGTAGCTTCTTTGACTCCAAGTATAGCCACCAATCATAACAGAATCCACATTGCCCAGAGCTTACTGTTATTTAACCCACAAGGAAATTCAGTGACATGTTGTCATAGTTAGTTTTCAATCTCTGCAAAGTGGGAATGGAACTTTGCCCTTATGTAGGATTTTAATTAGGCTTCCAGGTGGGGGAGGATCTGATGTTCTGTGGAATGAATGCCAAAGTGAAGGGGAGCCTGAGTAAAGGGCAGACCAAGGCCTTTTGCTCTCTTAATGTTAAGCTGTGGCTTTGCAAGGCTTGCTCCTTTTCTCTGAGTGTCAAAAAAACCTGTAAAACCTTGAGTACAGCCTGTAAATCTGTCAGTCAAGAATATTTTACAGTATAAGGACTAACTTTGTTGAAGTGAACCTTGCACAAAACTAAGCCAACTAGAATTAAAACATGCTTCCTTCATTAAAATTTAAAATGTGGTTTAAAAACCCATACTGTCATGAAAGAAACTTGATTTTAAGTAATAAATGTAAATTCTTATTTATCGTATTTTCTAAATAGTCAGAATAGGAAAACTGGTGTCTTTATCTGTATCTTCCTGTATTAGTTAAACAATTTTAAGTAGAAACTTTGATTCTTAATGTGCTTTTTTGTTTAGAAAAGGGTGAATGATGGTGTATTTACTATACTGTTTCCATACACATAGTTGCATGTGTGTAGGATTTTGTGCACTCAGGTGCATTTTTAAGAGTTCAAAGATGATAACTGTTTCCACATAAGAAATGGGAATTGTGCCTTCTTTCTTAAACTCATGCAGTGTCATTAGAGGATTCAAACTGCAGCTAATGATACAGGGTGAGGTGCTTTCTGTGCGTGTTTTGGAAGACGAATGTTGGTTTTCCTCTTTAAATATAGTGGATGAAGCAGTATTAGACTAGCATCTAAGCACAGGCCTCAGACAAGGCAGAGGAAATTTTCATGATTAAAAAAAGGATGATGCTGCTTCTTGCCTGTTTAATTTAATAGTTTTAATATTTAAAATTTAATAAGTTTTCTGAGAATGTTTTTGCCAAATTGTCCCCTTCAGACAAAGGTGTTTTGAGACTGTTACTGGGGGTTTGTATGTATGCTTATCACTTTGAGTAGCTCAGCTGCATTGGCTGGTGTTGTGTGTTGCCATGAGGCAGTGCTTCTACAGATACTCATTGTATTAGAGCTTAGACGGGAATTTGAGGTTAATTTTAAGGTTCTGGCTATATGTTTAAATCCAACATTTTGATCCCAAAGTGGCGGTTGAGCAATCTCTATTTAATGCTGAAGCTTGTAAGTTGACTAACTCCTCAAATGCTTTTATGCAGTGTGCAGAATCAGAGCAGAAATACTGTTTCTTGTGATGTCTGTGCCCACACCCCTCTGTCTGCATAATTGTATGCTTCCTCTTGTATTGCTAAAGCTTCCTTTTCTTCGTGCTTTAGTCCTATTTTTGTCTGCGCAGCAGTTTGAAAGATGTTACATTTTTCGGAACTAAAAGTAACTTATTAATTGGGGCACCCGGGTTTTTTTCTTGCTACAAACTAAACACTCTGAAAGTTGAAGATGATTTTAAACAAAAACTTTTGCAGTATGCTTCACTTGAAACAAGTTTTCTGAGTGTCATTTTAAGTATCCAGAGTGAAAGGACTTGTTTTATCACCTCTCTGATTTATGCTTTTCCCTTCACTCCCTTTTTGATGATGTTTCAGGAAATTGTCACCGGCTTTCCATCAAGCACTACTGTCTTTCTGTCGGATGTCAGCAGACAGCCGTTTGGGATCAGAGGTATGTTTCCCAGTTGACATAAACTGAAACATCCTTTATTTTGCATGGCAGCAGTAGTTAAACAAGCAATAATTGCTTTTAAATAAGACATGAGCATAGATGGAGAGCTCCATTTATGTGCAAGAAACTTAAAAAATAAGGATAATGCTTTCAGATTTTAGCTTAAATATGAAACCTAGTGATGTGTAATTACTGGGAAGTTTTGAGTCTCTAGAAGTGAATTCATGCTTTTAAAGTTACTGGCAGATCAAAAACTTAGACTTTAATGTATGCAAGCAATTTAAGTATTTTTCTGGTAAGTGATCAGCCTGCTGCAACACTTATTCCTTTGAAAGGATATTTTTCTGTTTCTGTGCTTCTTTTAAAAAAAGCAAACAAGCAACTTGGTTTTCTAGGTATCTCGGATTGCAGACAGTGAAAAAAGTGTCATGTTAATGCTGGGACGCTGCCTGCCTCATATTGTTCCTAATGTGCTGCTTGCAAAGCGAGAGGTGAGCAACCCTGTAATTTTACATTTAGTATTTATCAGGAAGTTTTCTTGTTCGTTTTGTGTCCAATTTCGTGAAAGTCTGTTACTTGCAATCATGTTCTTACTTTTGTGCATGCATCTCTGCTCCTAGAAAATGGTTTTATACCTCTATCAGGTGAGTTCAGTAAACCTGCATGGTATCCTAATATTTCTTCTTTTGCTTAAGGCGCCTATTAGCATTCAGCAAGACTGTTACTGTAGGTCCATCTTTTTAGGGTAGCACAAATGTTTTTGTAAGGGAAGATTGTGCTAATACATGTTATAAAGAGCGGAGGCTATAAGTTGAAACATTGAATTTGGTTTATTTTGTCTATTAATTGTAGTAAGGATAAATGTTCATGTTCTTTTCAGCACTATGTACTTAAACAAAACAACTATTTTAATGTCTTTTTCTAGAAGCTCCATGTATCAATCAAGGTTTATCAAAAATAGCCCTTTGCTAATTTTTTGTACAGTCTTGATTATTTGTTTTCATTAACTTCAAAATGAAACTAAATTATGAACATATTATGTGTATTTTGAATGGAACTAAAGATGGTGGTTTGCATAGTCATTCTTGCATAGCATAGAAAGGGAAGACTTTATTTGAAAATGGGAAAAAATTGAAAAATGACTGGGTTTGTGTGTTTTGTTGTAAATACTGCACATTACCTAGTGTGTAAAAAAACAAAACAAACAAACAAAAACCCATAAAAACAAAAACCCAAACAAAACAACAACAACAAAAAACAAACAAACAAAACCCACAAAGAAAAATTTGGTGGCCTTAGATTTGACACTGAAATAAGGGTTTGAAGTATCCATAGCTTGCTGAGCAAGTTTTAGTCCTTGTTGATGGAACCTACAGTATGGTAGACTTCGTAGTGTGTTTTGATAAATTCATTGTAAGGCTTTGAAAAATCCTCAAGAAATTTGTACTGATCCTGTAATATAAAATTTTGTACCATACAAGTAATTATCAGCAGTTGATATAGTGAAATTGAAATGTATGCCACGTTTTGAAAGTTCATAACAGCCCTTTTTTTCTGAGGGGATGGGAATGTTAACTGGGTGCTCTGGAAATGGTTCTGTTAGTAGTCTTTCAGAATAATTCTGTGAATGTTCATGGATCAGTGCTTAATTTCTAATTGTTCCCTTCCTTCCTTCTGCTTGGCAGGAAGTGGTATTTTGGCTTCTTTTCGCAGTTTGTGGCATAATCTGTGTAATGCATTTAATATTTTTGTGACCTTTTAGCCTATTTCCTACTTATTTTGCTTTACAGTTGAAGTTGCGCTTATTTTTGCCTTAGATTAATTACCTGTTTCAGTTTACTTGAAAAAGCCACAAGTGAGAATTGGGTAACTGAATTGCACAGGATGCTTAATGTTTCAGGAATTGAAATTTGCTGTAAAAATACTTTTTTTGGTTACCAACCAAGCATTGCTATAACTATTGTTATGTTCTTTCAGATATAGTCATGGAATCTGAAGGAAAAATTGGATAGACTATCTGTTAGTATTTATTAATATCAATGTTATGAAAAGCTAACCTAAGAACTAGACTCTCTTCACCAAGCTATAACTTTGACTCTTGTCCAAAACCAATGTTACAATGAGAGTTTTGCGCAATATTATACTGACATAAAAATATACCTGAAGATCACTAATTTGAGAAAGATGTGTAACGAGTTGCGATGATAATGCCAGTCTGCTCTAAAAAGATGAGTGGTAGTATTTAAGATCTTACATTGTCAGTGCGTTAGGCATGAGAGTTAAACATACTTTTTGGATGACTCCCTGTAAAACCTTTGGTCTTTAAGCATCCATCATGTTGAAATCTTAAGCTGAAAATTATGTGTTATGTGTTTTCATTTTGGAGCAACTGAGTTTGCTGAGATTGACAGTCTCTTGGTAGTTATTGTCCTTTAGCAGAGATTCAGAAGCCAATTTTGCTATTCTTTCTGCCGTCTTAAGGTCAGTAGCAGCCCACCTAGCTTGATAGTAAGTGTTCCAGTAAATATTGCAGTTGGCACCTTTCTGAAGTTATTTATTTTTGGGTATTGGTGCAGCTTCAGTTGTTCTTCGATGTCTGTAGTTTAGGTTCCAATGGAGGGTAAGAAAGAAAAAAAGAAAGGCACAGTATTGAGTAGAGTGGCTGAGGGGTTCATTTCAGTTGTTTCTAAAAAAGCAGTTCAACTGGGTAAAGTCAATAATGCATAACACAGGATAATTGTCTGAAAGCAATTCATAGTCATTAAAATTCCATGTAACAACATAGAAATTTAATTTTGTTTTTATCTCAAATGTCTAGATTATCCTAACTCCCTTAAAACATGTATGTCAATATTTAGATTTGTATGTCAATGCACTCAACAAACAAAGGAGGTGCTGCAATCCAAATAGTAATTGGAATGAACAGTAACAAAATGCTAAAACTCAATTATTTTAAAAAAAGAAAGCCTGTTGGCAGGATGTGCAGTGTGTGGTAACACTTCTTGGAAATGAGCAGCTTGAGTTCATAAGAATTGATCTCCATTGGAATCTGCTTTCTCAATTGTTTTTTTACTGCTTAAAAGTAAAACACATTTAAGATGTAAAAAAACCCCAAAAGTAAAATCAGCCACCAAAATTTGTCAAGAGTTGTACCATAAAAAATTCCTTTCACAAAGCTGTATTTAGAGAAAAGCCATCTTTTAAAATTTTTATGATAACTAATCAGTGCAATACTATTTCTTACTCTTTATAAGATGTAGAAGTTAATGGTTTTTTTGTCAGAAAACAGGAGTAATCCTGTCTGTATGTACAACTTCCACACCCTTCAGTATGTAGTCCTTTAACGGAGGTTGGACTGGAGTAAACTTATTCGCTTAATATGTTGTTACTCTTGTTCTTAAAGAAGGAACCCTTCTTTTAATTATTTACATCCTTCATCTCACCCATTATTCTGGTGTTAGTCTTGGGTTTGAAAATTGTCAGCTGTCAGTATCTTCTAAATTACTGTTTCTATTTCACAGAATACAGGAGAATAGAGAAATTTAAATTAACAGTTACAATACTTTCTTTTACTCTGTAAAACTTACATTGTGATAGGCTTCTATAGACCATGTCTCTGAAAAACAGGAATAGTGTTGACCACAGCCTGTATGCTGGTCCTTTTCTGGTTTACATTGCAATGTTGGTTTTGGTTTGCAGGGCTTTTTTTATTCTGGGGGTGGGGTGCTCCACTAACATGAGGCATAAATTAAAAACTGGTTAAGCCCTTTAATTCCCATCTGTCAGATATGAGGGGCTGGTGTAATTTTCTTAGAATGAAATAGCACAGTCTGGTAGAGTATCCTTTTCATCTCTAGTCTGAAAGCTGATGTCTTTCAACACTGTGTCTTTAAACCCAACATAACTTATGGATGCAATGAGGTAATTTGATGTTTATGAATTAAGTTGCAAAGTATTACTAGTGTTATCACTAACTTTTGTATGCAGGTTTCCAAATAAACAGTAGATATAGACAAAAAAGTTTAAACTTCTCTCACACCCATACCTGCATTGATTCTTATGTAAAAGCATCCCTTTGGTATCCATGATAGGCTTAATTTGGATCCTGGAATTAGTCTCATCTCATGAAAGGTAATTAGAATTGTGATTTTAATATTAATAAGATTAATAGGACAAAGTTCTGAGTCATGCATTAATCCTATGATTCAATATTTTTTTTTATTTTAAAACTAAAAGAGTGAATTCTGAACTTCAAATCTTCTTGCACAAGAGAGTCCATATCAGTATTCTGTTAGTACAAGCAGCTATTTCAGTTGCGGCTGGTAAGATTATTTTATGTACTCTTTGTCAGAGGCTGTTATGTAGCATTGGTTTACAATATAAGCATTGACTATTAAAGAAAGACAGTAACAGAATCGATAATAATGTTTATATATTGTCACCTATTTGCAATATTATTGTATTAATGTTTGAAATAATAAAAATTATTTTTATTCTAATCTATTGAAGTAAGCAGTCTTGACACTAATTAAATTTATTCTTTGACGTAATTATTTTGCTAAGGAACGCTCCAACAAGAAGAAAGTAATTAGTGAGTGGAAATAAGATGTGGAAGACTTGTTGGAGTGATTAGCAAAAAATATGGATGGAAACAGCATGGACAGAAAATTCCTTGCTACCTTTTAAGATGCTCACTATACAATACACTTCAAAAGAAAACAGACTTTAATGTTTTGGTTTAGTACTTTTACTGTGTGGGAGGAACTGTCTTGCATATAGTTTGGGTGATACTAATTACTATTAAAAGGCCGCCTTTTTTATCCATAATGAAGAGCTGCTCCATATGCGCATATTGAGGAGTTAAATCAACTCAAATAGTGAATCCTCTTCAAAGATAACAGAACATGTTGTTATACATTAGGAAGAAGTCCAGAAGTACTATGGTGAGAAAAATGTGAGTTTTTCTTCTTAGAGACCTGTGTGTACAATTACACAGAAGCAGAACAGAGAAAAGGCAGGTAGTTTCAGTTCTCCTGTGCAATGTGTTAGGTCATTTGTCTGTCATTCACCTGTTTGTAGGTTATCTCACAGTAAAATCAAAATAACTTTTTCCTCTCTCTTCTGCATCTGGATAGCTCACAGATATAAGGTGCCTCAGATAGAAACTTGTCTTGTCAGTAGTAGAGATGAGACCTTTGACACATAGTGGTTTATTTCATCAAGTTGCAAGAGCTGACAATGTTACAATGTCAGTCTGCTTGGAATCTATCAACAGTGTCGAAGTTCTGGTACCACTTCACTCCTCCAGTTGACTAACACTAGTTTGAACTACCAACATGAGTTTGGAAAGCTCAGAGGCAAAAGGGAATAGAGGGACTTGGGGACGAACAGAATGTTAATGAAGGATCACAAATAAAATAGAGGGAGAGTTGTTGGGTTTTTTGAAACTTATGTTTTTGCTTTGTCTGTAGCACCAATGGTATTCCTTCCTGAAGGAAGGCGCAGAGTGTTTCAAAAAGCACTGGAAGTCCTCTCCTGGATTATCAATAATTATATAGTCACCATAACCATGTTGTGACCTTTCCTCTTGAATTTAAACAGCCAAATGCTGATATTACTGTGTCTTATTGGAAAACTCCTACTTTCTATAGAAATTCTATGCTGGTTTTGAGAATGAAAAATCTGAGATTTGTTAAACAAATCTACATCTAATGCATGACCCTTATCAACAGGAAGGAATGAGCTCACACTGAGCTATAGGTTGGTTTTTGTTCTTAATCATCCTGCATATCTCAAGAAGAATCTGCCCCTTACAAGTCTTTGAGAGACTTCACTTGATCTTTTTTGTCCATCTGTGAGAGCAGTTTTGTTCTTGTCCCATGGAAAGTCCCCTTCCCTTCCAGTTTTACCTTCCTGTCCATTAGGTGTATAGGGAGTACAGAAAATAGTTTCAAGACTTCTCACTGTTTCTCCACTCCCCTTAATAGAAGGAACTGTAGAAGCCCTGATGCAACGATGCAGAGAACAATCTCTTCCATAGTATGCATGAGAGAATGTGACCAATGGCCAAGAAAATACAGCTAATTCCATCAGCTGTAATAAACAGCTTTCTGCAAGGTAAAGAACCAGCCTTGTATCTGCCCCATGTCAGTGGTGTTAGGTTACTCATTAGCTTTTCAGACACAAGGTAGTAGTTTCTCGGTGAATATTCTGAGACTTTTTCCCTTTCGTGCAGACTCAGCTGGGTAGAAGACAGCTTTAACTTCCTTAAATTCAGTTAGAAGCTCAAAGAAAAAAAAAAAAAAGGCAGCTCATGACAGTGTTTTGAAATATAGCAGTAGTTATGAGTGAGAAATTGAGATTTCTGAGTAAATACTCAAACAGAAAGTGAAGTCAGTGTGATTGTTTCAGCAAATGAAACAAAAGCCCCATATGTGTCCCATTTCATTTTTTAAAAAAAGTTTTTCATAGGAGTTCTTAAGAATACTTGCAAGAGCAGTTGGAGAGTGCAAACTTAGGGTAGATTTCAGAAAGTTAGATCTCACTAAAGCAACAGAGGGTTGTTTGTTTAAAAGGGTTTTTTCAATTAGCTTTATTTTTTATGATGAAGTTAGCACTTTTTTTAGGCATCTACAAATTGCAGTCTGATTTCCTATTCAAAAGATTAACTTAAAGTAGTATGACGGGTGATGTGTGTTGTTTTTGTAATATTATTTAAAATCTTTTTGAATTAAAGCAGTGTATGCAGGAGAAAAAAATTCTGTGAAGTACAGAAAACACGAAAAATTAAATAGGCTAATCCTCCTGGCTTCTCAGAACTTTAAATGGGCAAAAACTGAATGTTAAGTATCCAAAAAAATAAAATCTAACATGCAAATTCTACCGGGAAAGGAGCTTTCAGCTGAAGAAAGTTTAGTTCTTCATGTGATGTAATTTGTTAAGTTTTTTAATGCAGGCTTTCAGTTCATATTATTTTGCATTGTGCTATACTTTTTTTTAAACCAACACCCCAAACTGGCTCACTTAGGAGTATTAAGAAATAGAAGTGTCTTAATTGTTCAAAGTTCTCATTTCTCCTTTTGTCCTTTTAGATTTTTTTTTTTTTTAAGCAATGGGGGTAAGATACTTCCACATTCATTTCTCTATCATAAGATCCCTAATCTGTACCATAATTGAGTTAAATATTGCCAAAATATCTTCCAGAATGACATAATGTTAAAATAGGTTGTCTTGCTCATCTTCAGGGGTGGAAAATAGCACACTGAGTAGAATTCTTGTAAATTGAAAAAAAAGTTTATCAGGAGTTGACTAACTCAGACTCTGCTCTGAAATAGAGTATTGTTCTCCGTTTAACTTAAACATAGCACTTGCTGTTTAGAAAAATACTAAAGTATTCCACATGTTCACCTTGTTTAACAGGCTTACTCTCAAGAACATCACGACTCGGTCACTTAGNTTAAATTCAGTTAGAAGCTCAAAGAAAAAAAAAAAAAAGGCAGCTCATGACAGTGTTTTGAAATATAGCAGTAGTTATGAGTGAGCAATTGAGATTTCTGAGTAAATACTCAAACAGAAAGTGAAGTCAGTGTGATGGTTTCAGCAAATGAAACAAAAGCCCCATATGTGTCCCATTTCATTTTTTAAAAAAAGTTTTTCATAGGAGTTCTTAAGAATACTTGCAAGAGCAGTTGGAGAGTGCAAACTTAGGGTAGATTTCAGAAAGTTAGATCTCACTAAAGCAACAGAGGGTTGTTTGTTTAAAAGGGTTTTTTCAATTAGCTTTATTTTTTATGATGAAGTTAGCACTTTTTTTAGGCATCTACAAATTGCAGTCTGATTTCCTATTCAAAAGATTAACTTAAAGTAGTATGACGGGTGATGTGTGTTGTTTTTGTAATATTATTTAAAATCTTTTTGAATTAAAGCAGTGTATGCAGGAGAAAAAAATTCTGTGAAGTACAGAAAACACGAAAAATTAAATAGGCTAATCCTCCTGGCTTCTCAGAACTTTAAATGGGCAAAAACTGAATGTTAAGTATCCAAAAAAATAAAATCTAACATGCAAATTCTACCGGGAAAGGAGCTTTCAGCTGAAGAAAGTTTAGTTCTTCATGTGATGTAATTTGTTAAGTTTTTTAATGCAGGCTTTCAGTTCATATTATTTTGCATTGTGCTATACTTTTTTTTAAACCAACACCCCAAACTGGCTCACTTAGGAGTATTAAGAAATAGAAGTGTCTTAATTGTTCAAAGTTCTCATTTCTCCTTTTGTCCTTTTAGATTTTTTTTTTTTTTAAGCAATGGGGGTAAGATACTTCCACATTCATTTCTCTATCATAAGATCCCTAATCTGTACCATAATTGAGTTAAATATTGCCAAAATATCTTCCAGAATGACATAATGTTAAAATAGGTTGTCTTGCTCATCTTCAGGGGTGGAAAATAGCACACTGAGTAGAATTCTTGTAAATTGAAAAAAAAGTTTATCAGGAGTTGACTAACTCAGACTCTGCTCTGAAATAGAGTATTGTTCTCCGTTTAACTTAAACATAGCACTTGCTGTTTAGAAAAATACTAAAGTATTCCACATGTTCACCTTGTTTAACAGGCTTACTCTCAAGAACATCACGACTCGGTCACTTAGAATGTCTTAGAAATTGGCACCTCCCTGCCAGGTTATTACAAATAACCATAGTTTTTCCAGATTTTGTATAATCTCTACTAGTAGCATTAGATGAGTTTCCCACTGTCACCTGCTTGTTTGTCAAAGCTTATTAATTCACAGAAAGCCCCTCTGCTGAGAATGTCTTAAAAGTACACAGCACATGTGCAAGGAAGTGTCCATGTTTAGAGGGTTTTTTGCAGACACCTGGGCTGTCTTGTTCTTTTCCCCTGACCTCCCAGTCTGATGTTTCTGTCCTAAAATACTAAATCACCTAGAAGCTCTGGCTTCCAAATTCAGTTGGAATAATGGCTTACATCAAAAAGATCAAGGAGAGGGACTTCCAGACCATGTTTTAGAAACGTTTTTTCTGGGAATGAATACCATGAGCTTTGAAGAGATTTTTAGAAAGGAGGAGGTCTAAACTATTGTGAACAGCCTTATATTTTCTCTCAGTTAATATTTTACACAGTATTTTCTTTGTAGTTTGTTCCTTAAGGGATTTTAATTGCTCTAAAAAGAAAATTCAGCTTCAGATATTGCCTCTTTATTGGAAAAAATCCCCCATCAACAGACCTTTAAAAGATCAGATAGTTCTCATTCAACACGAAATAGAGGATATCTGTCTGCAGTCACCTTTACCAATGTATGTTTCTCAATGCTTATTCAAATCTGTGCACAAAACTGTGTGCATACTTAATTGGAAATTGTAATGTTTAACTCTGTGGCATTTTTCCATAGGAGCTTTGTTCCACAGATGTCTGTGAAGCTTGCTTCAGTTCCATAGATTGTGAAGACAACTGAAACCATGACTGTCCTCTAATTCTGGTTGCAGGTGACCTGCATATGTTAGTTTAATCTTTGCAGAGATTTTCATTTTATGTGTAGGTACTCCCCTGATTTTTCCTAGCAGGAAAATAATTCTAACTTTTGTAGACCTTTACTTTTTTTCAGGTTACATAATAAGAGATCAAGACTCTAAAATGACTTTTCCAACTGTTTTAATGTTATGTTACTAGATTATCTTTTTCATTTCTTTTGTCATTAATGAATATATGCCCAAAGCATTTTTACTTTGTTTGGTTTTTCCCTACCCACAACCTTTTAGGAATTGATCCCACTAATACTGTGTACAGCCTGCCTCCATCCTGAACCCAAAGAGAGAGATCAGCTTCTACACATACTGTTCAATTTGATCAAACGACCAGATGATGAGCAAAGGTGTGTTTGCATTTGTGTGTTATGGGACAGGAAGGAACTTTTTTTCTCTGTCAAGGCAGCATAACTAATAGAAACTGCATATTATTCGGTGATTTTTAGGCAAACTTAATTTAAGATGGTATTTTGTTTGTATAGCATTGACAACTTTATACAAACATCAGGACTTTCTATTTCCATAGCCTGTACTTTCTAGTTACTGAAATGTAAGAATGTACTTGTAAGATGCAGTATAATATTTCAGTTCCTTTTTATGTTTAAAGAGGAACTGAAACTCTTGTTAAAATTGAGCTTTAATATCATAGTTCTTAGCAAGGTTTGATAGAGAAATCAAAGCAACTTTTTTTTAAACCTGTGTCTTAACATGTCCTAGTGATCTAAATGTTTGTAAGATAACTACCATGTTTGGTAGGGGAAAATAGCATGAGAGTATAGTGCTTTTTCTACTTAGGGTTCATTATGGTAGCAATAAAAATTTCAGGAGACTGTAGCAGTGTTTTGAGTCTGACACATGTAAGAACTTTGTTTTATTTTGGTTAAGACTCTGATGCAAAGTATACCTTTTGTTCTATAAATTTAATTCCTCCTTAGTACTCAGGAAATCTGACTTTTTATTGATCTTGATGAGAATATCCTTAAAGTTGAAAGACAGTATCGTAACTGATATGTTTCCTTCTCTAACTGTAGAAAGATTTTTTTCATGTTTGACTCGTAGCTCTTCCATTATTTTCATTAGAGTTGTTTTGTAAAGCATCTCTATCTACGGTTGCTCTAGTCTTATCTTCATACAAAACAGGCTTTATGAAGTAGGTGGAAAGCATTTCTTTTGAAGATTCTTCAGAACTGTTCTGGTGTCTTTCTAAACTATTCCTATGGTAAAATTTAGAGATTAGGTATAATGGAAAGCCATGGCTTTGGAGACAAAAAAGTGCTTAAATAAATAAAAGCAACTTGTAGCATAGTGGCACCATGTAGATTGAAATTACAAAAATATGCAGTCCTTGCCCTACTTCAGATTCATTAGAAATCTGCTTCTGAAATGTCTATCTGAATTGTTTTGAATGTCCCATGTGGATTGAGAATCTAAAATTAGTTTGTCGTTGAGGGGGAAGGAAGTTACATCTCAATTGGAGTCTCT
>VWZG01007836.1:49658-62208 GCA_013396735.1 Grallaria varia
AAAGCTTGTTTCCGTCAGAACTTCGGGAAGAATATTCTGCCATAAACTGCAGGACAAAACATGCATATACGTAATACATATTTTACACACATAAAAATCATAAACTCTTTTAAAAATGCCATAACACCTGATGAAAGAATAGTAAAAATTCCATCAAATAAGAAAGACTCTGAATACAAATGAGATAGAAAATACTTATTCAGAATTTCAACCTTTTTTTATACTTATATAATCAAAGTGTATTATGCATGCTTGGTTTTTATCTAAATATGTTTAAATGATGTTTTAACAGTCCTGTTCTATATGAAGTAAGCAAAGACGTTCAGGTTTGGTCCCCAGAACAATTAGTGTTACTTGTTTACCTTCTGCTATACTGTACAGGCCTATGTTATACATTAATGTAGCAGCTGATAAGTTGACATTTTTAATTTGCTAAATGCAAGAGACTGAAATGTGATATTGCATTTCTAAGAATGAAACCGTTAAAAGAAGTAGTTTACAAGGTCAAATATCTAAAGTATGTTAATAATTATGCAGAAAGCCTGTATGATACTTCTTCCCCATGCAAGAGGTTTTTTGGTGCATAGCATATTACTGTAGTCTTGTATACTCATGTTATATTTAACAAGGCCACTTTTGTCCTCAAGGCTTTGCTTGTTAATGTACCACTCAGCTTTTCAAAGTGTCTATCAAATTCTCTTCTGCAAAGGAAAAGATGTGCTAGGTTTACCTCAACTTCTTCCATTATGTTAGTTTTGGAGGCTGAGGAGCCATGAAGTCCGATTATTTTTGGGGTCTTTTAGGATAAAGTTAAAACATAGTTCAAAATGTGAACTCGAAGGTTTTTATATAATGCATCCAGAAGCAGCCCGACTAAGAAAAAGGAGCTAAAATACACTGAGCTTAGCATATCTACTATGATATTTTGTTGGTCATATGATACCACCTCTTACAGAACACACACAACTTGCCGACATATTAAAGAAAACTCTAGTAAGTAATTTCTTAATATCGCCTTTATAAAGAGACAAAAGAACTCTGAACAGTGTAATGTAAGATTGAACTGCTTACTAGTGCATGCAGTCACTTCTTAAAACATCTGTAAAGCATTTAGAAGTAAATTATGTCTGTTCTACTGTAACTTATGCCTTGTTCCGCTAGTTTGATTTTTTGATTTCACATTGCTTTCTGTACTGATGAAGCAAACTAGTGTCCTGATGAATCACACTGATGAGCTTTATATTCCCATTTCTAATGCAGAAGATTTCACTGATTACTGTATTCTGCTATTTTTTAACATCTTAAAAATGTTTATTCTGTTGCCCAGTTCTGTGGTATGGTGCAGTGTAGAGAACCAAAAACAGCAATGTGAATGTCTATTTTGTTTGCTGTAGAACTCAGAATTCCCACAGGTTTTTGTCTCCATATTGCTTCTGTGTGTCAGATGTTGATTTCTGGAGTCTTATCTAACTGTTTTTATTTTCCCCCAAAACTTTTTATCTTGGTCAAAAACTAGCTCTTTGGGTTTTTTACCTCTCTACCACATACAAAGACACACAACAAAAAACCAAAGAGCTTGATCTGATTGTTGGCCTAAAGAATGCTGCGATAAAAAAATACAATCTTTTTTACAGACTTTCTCGTAAAAAGATTCTGAAAGTGACTGTATCTTTTTTTTGATTGGCTATATTCTATAATTGTTAAGGAAATAATCAGCAGACTCTCTGCCTTTCAACGTTAAGGGGATATTCTTAGGCTACAGTAAATACTTAAGCATTTAGACATAATGGTAACTAAAATAAAATAAAATGGTAACAAATGAATTCTGCCTTACATTTCACAAAGTAATAAAGAATAAATGTGTCCTAATCTTACTACAAAGGTGATAAAACAAGTCACTTCTGTCCACACATTATCATTTGAAACTGGTTATTTAAGAGTTCATGTAGGCACTAAAAGTAAATAGAACTGGTGAACTGCATGCAAAGTTGGTATTTTTCCAATCCTATTAAGAGGAGAAATAGAAGTAAAAAAATCTTAGCACACTCATTAAATAAAAGTTAAAGTATCACAAATGACAGTTAAATACAATTTTACTGAAATTTTAAGTATATCTCTGTGCTTATGAATTTGATGGAACAATAGCAATTTCTTGCAGACTTTGAGGAAAAATAAAAAAGCTAACTTTATGAATACAAATAACAGGTGATGGTAGATACTGCTGATTGATTGTTTCTACTTTGTGGTGGGCTTTAGATTTCTCACAAGTGTGAAGTCCAGTATTTTGGGAGAGATAACAGTAACTGGCATGTTAGAATGTTGCAGAACCATCTCATAAGGGAATTAAGTTGCTTGCTTGGAACAAAGTCCATTAAATCTCACAAATATTACTAAATAAAAGCAGTTATGTGTACTTGAGTAAGATACTGATAGTATGATAATAAGTAATTTAGATCATTTTACTGCATCGTGCATGATAGTATTCAGTACTAAGAATTAAATGAGAGATTCAGTCAGAGAGTCTCTTTCTCAGACATTAGGAAATCAGAAATAGCCAAATCAGGGATTCTCAAGCTCTTGTTTATGGAGTTTGGGATCTGCAAGATTTTGGAAAAGGCATACTAAATACAAAACAACATAAAATCATAGAATAGCTTGGATTGGAAGGAACATTTGAAGGTCACCTAGGCAAATCCCCTGCCCTGCAATGAGCAGGGACAATAGTGGTTTTCAATTTAAGGTTGAGCCTTTTAAGGTAGTGTGTATGATGTGAAATCTTGACTGTAGCCATGTATGATGTGAAATCTTGCCTGTCAGCATCTTCTTTTCTTAACGTAAAAAATGTATTTCATATATTACAGAACTTTATAAACAGATTAAACATTTAAAGTTATGTTTTCAGACAGATGATACTGACTGGATGTGTGGCATTTGCCCGACATGTTGGACCAACACGTGTAGAAGCTGAGCTTTTACCACAGTGTTGGGAGCAGGTAACTGATTATTTTGTGCTTTACACTGGAAAATTAGTTTAAATTTCATAAATGTTGAGCTTTATTTGTTTGAGGAGGAGGTTGTTTTGGGTTTGTTTTCCAATGAATGGCAGTTCAAAGTATTTTTCATAAAGATATTTGGGGTTTCTTTGTCCTCTTTATATATACTTTTATACAGCATTAAAAAAACTCAGAAGCGAAAAACTTGTTAGAGACTGTATAGAGATTCTAACTACAAGCACATACCTGAATTGAAATGTAGATACACACATATCCATCATCAGTTGCCTAACCTATGGCTAGGTACGTACCTTTATAATTTGTGCTTTAATTTCTAGACTGTTGGAAATCCATTTTCATTCAAGGATTTCGTTTACTGCTTCTTTTATGCTGTATTGAGTCCCTGGAGCTAAATACTTATGACTACTTTGATCTTTGATTTAAGGAAGTTTCCTGCAGATGGGCATGATTTTACTCCCATGAGCCTAAAGTTCACATGTGACTTCTAGAATCATAGTGACTTTTTCCACAGATACTCGGAATTAAAATAAATAACTGAACAACCAAACTGAAATACTCTTGCTATTTCATCTGAGGTACAGAAACAGAATGTCAGTTCAGGTGAAAATGTATGGCACTTTACTACTATAATGAAGAAAAGGGAGTTCATCACTGACTAAAAGACAGTAACTAAGCTGTGACAGAGTGGTAATACTTGCTTTGATGGCACAATCTTTCTGGTCTGGTAATTTCCTACTGTTTCTTGCATAACACAGCAATCTGTGTTTCACGATGAAGTCCCAGTTTTAATAACCTTAATGCTTTCTAACTGATGACTGATCATGACTGATGTATCTGCTAATTAAATGGGCTCATGACAATAGTAATTGAACACAAAATAAACAATATTTTGGTTTTTTAGTTCTCATGACATTTAGACTGCTTAAAAGATTGGTCTCACCTCAGTAAGAGCACATCTTCATCTTTTGTTTCTTGCAAATTGCTGATGCGAAGTAGAAACAAGTCCAGTTGTAACTGTACAGCATATCAGCTTCCAAGTCATGTGTCATAATGCATTTATTTAATGCAGTTTGCCAGACTTTGTAGGACTGGAACCAGGTCATTATTTTCTTCAGCAAATGCCAGATGAATCTCATTGTCACAAATCTTGAGTTTGTAGAAGGAATTCAGCTATACACATAATTTTCTACCTTTTCACTGCTCTTACCTTGTTCCCTGTGCCAGTCATCTCCAGAAAGCTGTCAGGTTGGTCATACATGGTTTTTCATATATAAATACATGCTGGCTATTTTCAGCCACTTTCGTGCCCTTCATATGTTTGGAAATGCTTTCCACAGTTAATTGCTCCAGCACCTTCCCAGGAATGTGTTGAGTGTTATGAGGCAGACTGGCCTGTGTTTTACCGGATCCTTGGTCTTGCCCCTTCCTGAAGGTTGCATTGATATTTGCTTTCTTCCAGTCCTTAGGAATCTCCCCCATTGCCACAACATTTCGTTGACTGACAAGAACAGTCTTGGAATGATATCAACCGGCTTTCTGAGTGCTCATTTGTGCATTCCCAACAGGGCTACAGACTAGCATATGTCCAATTTCTTTGAATATTTTCTAAGGTGATGATTCTCTGCCAAAGGTCTTCCCTGCTCCAGAATTTGGCATGGAGTTTAGGGACCTCAGACTACTAAAGGCAATTCTTCCCAGTAAAGACAGAGACAAAGAAGGCAGTGAGTACCCTGGTCTTTTCTGTGGTAAGATGGTTGTCTACCCAAGGCTGTACACTGCTTAGCAGGAGAGAAACAGTTGCATCACATGCTGCATTCATCTGACAGGATCAAAATACTCACATTTCCCTCTCACTGTTTTACCATAAAATTTTTTATTCACACAGTTTATTGAAACATATTACGTGTTTCCTTGTTCAGCCATTACATTGGCTATTAAAGCTGACTTCACCAGGATGCAAGCTTGGTTCCATAGTGTCAACATTAAATCTGTAAGGCAGAAGTTTCAAGCAACTTCTGAGTGAAAAGGGGAGGTAGCACAGAATCCAAAGGTTCTTGGCAATAGGAGTTGTTTTCAGCTGTATTTTTATGCAGGACTTGAGAGTAGAACTTCAGTAACATACCAATGCTTTTTGGCTTAACATGTGTCTTCTTTTGACCCTGACTTCTCAGCAAGACCTGGGCAGCTCTGCTACACTTGTTGGCTCAAAGCACTAGAGGGCACTCGTGTAGTTCTTAAAGGAACATCACTCCTGAGAGGCTACATAAGGCAAAATATTTCATGACATGCCAGCTCATGAGCTACGCATATTCTTCATTCCATATGTTGCTTTCCACATTTTCTGTATTGCATATACATACATGCTTCTCTGATTCTTCCCTTACTGTAAGCCTGGTTTTATAGGACAGAGAAGGTTACATCTGCCTTGCTTTTATGTATCTGTGCAAGAATTTGAGGCTGCTTAGTACCCAAGTGCAACTTCTGTGACCACAGTCAATGTTTGTTGAAGAGGTGCAGGTGCATCTCTCCATTGCAGTTCCTTCTAACCACATTTTAAATACTGATTGCTGCAAAGCCCATCTGTTTCTCTCTATCAGATCAACCACAAATACCCAGAGCGTCGGCTACTGGTAGCAGAATCCTGTGGAGCTCTTGCACCTTACCTTCCAGTAAGTATTAATAGCCTATAAATACCTTGCTAGTGAAAGCAAGATGAAAATCCATTTCATAGTGTAAACATCCTTTATAATTTTAAATAGTCCCAAGTGTGTATGTTATGCATAGACAGTCACATTATCTTCTACTTTATTTCAGACATATGAGATTCAATAAATCACACTGAGATAGCTTATTTTGAAGAAATAGAGGTTAATCTAGGTATAAAATGTTTCTTAAAACAATATGTTTTGAAAAACTGCTTGTTTCAGTAAAAATGAAGTAAAGAAAAGATAGTTAGGACCAATTAAGGAAACAGTCCGTGAAAAAAGAAATAATAGAAATAATAGAGTTCTTCGGACACTGTGGAATGTTACAACAAGAGTGCTGCCAGTGAGAAGAATCAGTGAACTTAAGTGAGTGGCAAACCAGAATTTGAAGCTTCAGAGCTAAATTAAAACTCCACTTCTCCAATTTAGCAATGCAGTAATTACAGATTCTCTTTTAAGTCTAGACCTATAGTAGTTTTATTGCTTTAGTTATTTTTGGTTTGATACGAATTAAAAGATCTGAGTTCTGTGCTTAGTAGGACAAAAGGCTCCCTATTGAAGCTACTGACATTCTATATTCATATTCTGTTGTGAAAATATTCATAGAGGGATCTGTGGTTGGAGGGATTTTGTTTATGAACACTAATAGAAGTGCAAATTATTTATAAAAATTGATACAAACCCATTTCTTGTTTCACTGAATTTAATAAATGTGTTTCTCATTTACAAACAGAAAGAAATTCGTAGTTCATTAGTACTTTCCATGCTGCAACAAATGCTAATGGAAGATAAGGCAGATCTGGTAAGAGAAGCCGTGATCAAAAGCCTCGGCATCATTATGGGCTATATTGATGATCCAGACAAATATCAACAGGTATAATTTGGTTTGGGTTCTGTATGTATAAAATTTCTTCTATAAGTATTTCATGAATTTTGAGAACATATTATTTCACTCCCTACCTGACACAATTAGCCAGTTTGATATCACCTGCTAAGAGAGATTCATTTACTGCAATAAAGCTTACCTGTAGTTCAGCTTAATGCTGCCTAATAATGTTTCACATAAGTGAAAATAAAGAACTTCTGTCTTTTGAGTTTTTGAAGGCAGAGTGGTAAAATGCGTACATAAATTTCTGGGAAATAATTGATGTTCTTCATTGTCTTTTGTCAGGGTTTTGAACTGCTGCTTTCAGCTTTAGGAGACCCTTCAGAACGTGTGGTTAGTGCAACACATCAGGTATTTTTACCTGCTTATGCTGCCTGGACAACGGAACTGGGAAATCTACAGTTCCATCTTATACCTACACTGCTTAATAAAATTGAAAAATTGCTCAGGGTATGTGTTCAGTTGTTTCTACATTGGAGAATTTTCTATGTATTCTTATCAAATATGCAGGCTTTAAAAAAAAAAAAAAAAGCAAAAATGCAAATAGTTGCTGGTTCCTGTTATATGGGTGAAAAATATTCCGGAGATTCTTGGAACTGTAACTTTAACTTGTCCATTGGAAGAAGGAAAAAAAAAAAACAACCACCAACCCCCCAAAACTAAACATATCCTTCTTTAATACTCTTCTGCATTATAGCCTAATAGCATATGCCCAATATTTAAATTATGTTGCTTTTAATAAAGTGCAATTTTTATTAAATAAGCAAAAAAAGTAGAATTGAATGTTTTAGTTAAGTCATTTGCTATTAGGATCCAGTTTGCACACTTGATGTGGTAGATACCTCAAAAGTTCTGGAAAAATTGGATATCTCATAACTATGTAACATGCTGAAAAAAGATGCTCACTTTCAGAATACAAGCAACTAGTTTATTCAGGTGCCTTGGTCTCTGAGACAAAGGATCCACATTTCCAAAATGTGAAAAATGTTATTTCAAAATATCAGTCTGTTTATCTGCATGAACTGCTAAATGCCGAAAGCTGTATTGCCTGAATCTTTTGAGTAGAGGTGACTTAAGGGTGACAAGGGGATTTGGCTGATGAGACAAAGTAAGTTTGTGGTTAGGCTGAATGACTACTTAATTAGTGTCTCTCTAGAAGCTCATCGCAGATGTGTTGGTGTCTTGCCAGTGAATATATGCCTAAGGAACGGATCATCCAAACTGAAAACTTTAAGTAAATGTGCTGTTTGTTTCAGGAAGGAGAACATAGCTTGGATGAACATAAGCTCCACATGTATCTGTCTGCTCTGCAGTCACTGATTCCTTCGCTGTTTGCGCTGGTGCTACAGAATGCACCTTTCACAAGCAAGGCTAAACTTCAGGGAGAAGTACCACAAATAGAAGGTAAATTATTAGTTTCTGATAGATGAGGTTTTTTCATGTTGGTCTCCCTTAGCAAATTCTAAAGTAATGCTTCCTTTTTCCACCCCTTACTGTGCTTAAGACAATACCTCAACCGTCGCCATGTTGACTACCATCAGTGGTCCACTGGCCTCCAATCAGGAGGCATGGAGACACAGCATCCATAACGCTGCTGCTTCTTTTGAGAACACAATGCAGCATCAGTCTCAAGGAGAAAAGACAATGCAGAAAGAACCATGCCTCACCAATACTGCCTATGGAGACTTTCTGCTCTGCCTTTTGCAACCGGACTTGCCTACCTCGCATTGGCCTTTTTAGCCATCAGCACGCTTGCAGCAAGCGTGTGTAGAGCCCTTCCCAAATCTTCATTTGCAAAGCCTAACCATGATGACCTGATTATCACCAAGAAATTTTTTGTTTTATCTCTTTATTTTTCTCTACTTATTACAAGGAGCTTTGAGAAAGCAAAGCAGTTTTTAGCTGTACTTACTAAAGGTTTCTAAAGAACTGATTTTCATTAATAGCCAATAATAGCTCAGGAAGGCTAGCCTCAGTTTCAGTTAATTCTTACAAATTTATGAAGTGGGGGAAAATGCAGTGTAGTACAGGAGTGTCACCAGCTGTTATGTGTCTATGGAGTATCTTAGAAGACTGCATCATCCCTAGTAGTGCTCAAGGCCGGGTTGCATGGAGCTCGGAGCAGCCTGGTCTAATGGAAAATGTCCCTGCCTATGGTAGGGGGTTGGGAACTAGATCGTCTTTAAGCTCCCTTCCAGATCAAACCATTCTATGATCCAATGGCCTCATAGTGAAGTTGCACTTAGATCAGCAATCCTAGCATGTAAAATGCTTTCTTCTGTTGCTAATACTTTTCAAAAATATTATTGGTAATGCCTGCCACGTGCTGATAACAGTCCTCTGTGTGAAGATGCAAAGCAAGGGTAACAACTTCTTAAAGAATTCAAAATTTTCAAGTTTCAGCCTAGACAATTTTTTTTCCCTTCACAAAAGTGATGGAAAAAATCTCACATACTTTTCACTAATCTGGATGCATTTCAGGAATTACTAGCTGACTTTCTTGAGTTTTGCAGTAGGAAAGATAATGTTCTTGATGTTTAACTTAATTGCTGAGTAATTTTATGTGTGAATTTAAACAAATCAGAGCAATGTAGTAGGTTTTCAGTCCCTGCATATTTTAATGGTCTAGAATTTTTTTGTGGTCTTGCTTTTTAAGTGTAAATTATTCTCTTCTGAAAGGTCACATAATTAAGGAGTTGGGCGTGGGGAGCATCCTAAACTACTTAGATATAAAGTTAGGAGCCATTAGGTGATTCAAGTGTAGCAACAGAAGTCAAGAAACCTTGTCTGCAAGTCAGCCTACTGTAAATCTGTGCTGTGTTCTTTGGGATCATAGAATGTTTGGGAATTGGAAGGGACTTTTAAAGGTCATATAGTTCTAATCCCCATGCACTACTAAGCAGGGACTTCAATTAGATCTGGTTGTTCAGAGCCTTATCCAACCTGACCTTAAATGTTTCCAGGGACTGGGCACCTACCCCCTCTCTGAGCAATCTGTTTCAGTGTTTTACCACTCTCATTGTAAACAATTTCTTCCTTACATCTAGTATGAATCTACCCTCTTTTTAAAACCATTACCCCTTGTCCTGTCACAAAAGACCCTGTTAAAAATCTGTCACCATATTTTTTGTAAGCCCCCTTTAAGTATTGAAAGATCACAATAAATTCTCCCCAGAGCCTTCTCTTCTTCAGGCTGAACAAGCCGAACTCTCAGCCTTTCTTCATACGAGAGGTGCTCTGTCTCTTTGTTCACATCTTCATGGCCCTCCTCTGGACTTGATCCAAGAGCTCCATGCCTTTTCTGTGCTGGGGACCCCAGAGCTGGATGCAGTACTCCAGTTGGGGGTCTCATCAGAGTGGCCATGATTCTTTTGATGCAGCCCAGGATACATTTGGCCTTCTGGGCTGCAGACGTATATTGCTGGGTCATGTCCAGTTTTTTCACCCACTGGTATCTCCATGTCTGCTCTCAATCCCTTCATGTCCCCACGCCTGTATTGGTACAGAGAGTTGCCCCCACCAAGGTGCAGCACCTTGCACTTGGCCTTGTTGAACCTCATGGGCCCACCTCTCAAGCTTATCCAAGTCCCTCGGGATGGCATCCTGTCCCTCAGGTAGGTCAACTGCAGCACCCAGCTTGGTGTCATCTGCAAACTTGATGAGGGTGCACTCAATCCCACTGTCTGTGTTGTTAATGTAGATAAGGAACAGTACTGGTCCTAGTATGGACACCTGAGGTGACACCCTGAGGGACACCACTGGCCACTGATGTTCATCTGGACATTGAGCCATTGACCACTACTTTCGGGATGCAACCATCCAGGCAGTTCCTCATTCACTGAAAAGTCCATCAATCAAATTTGGATATCTCTCATGTTGAAAGATGTTATAGGGGACTGTCAGAGGCTTTACAGCCTCCAGATGGGCGATATCAGTAGCTCTTCTGCTGTTCATGGGTGCGGTCACTCCATTGCAGAAGGCCACTAGGAAAGATTTGACCTTTGTGAAGCTGCACTGGCAATAATAACTCCATAATCTCCATGTATCAGCATTTTCTCTTGTAAAGCGAGAGTTACATAGTCTCTTCAGAGATGATTTTAACTCACTGATTTTTTTAAAAGCAAATTGATAACCTGATACCAAAGACAGCTAATGATTTTCATGCTTTCTTAGCCATCGTTTCTGACGTCACCTCCACAGTGTTTCCATCTTCTTGTGTTCATGATTGCTTGTTCTCTGCTGTTACAGTCACTAGATTCCCCAGACCCGTATCACCTCTTCAGGATGTGGCCATCATCATCGGAAGCCGTGAACAATTAGCAGTGTTGTTGCAACTGTATGACTATCAGCTAGAACACGAGGGTACCACAGGCTGGGAGTCTTTGTTATGGGTAGTCAATCAACTGTGAGTTAATTTGTGTCTTAGGATTCCTAATTCTAAAATGTGTCAAAATTAATAGTTCTTAAGCATGGTCATTTAACAATTACTGAATATAAGAATGCTAAGTATGATTGTGTATGAGAATTATTGAAGAGGAAAATACTGAATTTATTTTAGGCATTTTAATTTTCATGCTGAATTGACTTTGACTTTATTCAGAAAATATCAGCAGTCTAACAGAATGTGTAGGTAACTTCTTTCTCCAAAAGGTTGGGTTTTTCGTTTTTTTAACTGGTATAGTCAGTTCTAGTGTACTGAAGACTGTTGTATTCTGACTATCTCATGATAGTAACAGATGTTTGAAAATATAGGTCAGACTTTTCTGGCAATTAAACCTTTAACGTTCTTCATGGGTCAGGAATTGTATGGAAGAAGTAGTTAATTTTATTAGAATCAGTAGTGCTCTGTGTGTGCATGTGTTTATTAATATAAACAGTAAATCTATACAAATGTAACTGGGGAGAAACAAAATATCAGAGTAGTGTTTAATATCCTTTTGTTTCCTGACTGTTAGGCTACCACAGCTTATAGAAATAGTTGGCAAGATCAATGTAGCATCAACTGCCTGTGTCCATGAGTTCTCTAGATTTTTCTGGAGACTTTGTAGGACATTTGGGAAAATTTTTACAAACACTAAGGTAAGATATTACCTTAAATATTCTACATAAAGAATACCTTGATAATATATATTCTCTATACTTATGGTATGTCTGAATACCCACACTTCATGTGATCATTTATATTTTCATGTCACGCTGATGCTTTTCCATACGTACATTTAAACCTGATATTTTTAAGGCTCTATTTCCATCCTTTTCTGGTTTTGGTCACTTTGGAATGGCAGCCTCATCTTGCCCAACAAAGAGCAATTTTTTTGGTTTTGTTTTGTTAAACTGTGGTCTTCATATTTGCTTTGTGAATGACAGAGAGAGTAGGAAGATAGATCATCCTAATTCGAGTGATTTTACAATTTTCTTTTTTTCAGAGCAGCATGCTGTTCTTTGTGTGTGGTGTACATTAGTACTCCAGCCTGTATTTGATTGAAAATTTAAAATTGATGCTCTATGTAGAAGAGAGTCCCTCACTGACAGCAAAGATTATAAAACATAAACTTTTTTTTTTTTTGACATATGGCTTGTTAAATCCATAAGCCCAATTAAGCGTATTGCAAAGAGACTTCANTCTCTCTTGTCATACTGTCAATTTTTGTTAAAGCTGGCTATGCTTTTTAAAGGTTTTTGTTCTTTTTGCACCTTCAAATGTCCTTTTTCTGCTTTAGGGGTTTTTTTTTGTTGTTTTTTTGGGGCGATAGAGGGGTATTTTTCAGTTCTTGTATTTTTCTAAGTTAATTGATGCTGGTAACAGTTTTCTTACATGGGATTCATCATCCATTACACAGGTAAAACCGCAATTCCAGGAAATCTTAAGACTATCTGAGGAAAATGTAGGTAAGTAGCTTTTTACTGAACTGAATTGGTCTTCACTGCAACTCCAAAAAAAAAAA
>VWZG01007836.1:62511-144242 GCA_013396735.1 Grallaria varia
TGCTACCTGTGTGTGGGTACTCAATAGAAATTTTTTCTCTCTTGTCATACTGTCAATTTTTGTTAAAGCTGGCTATGCTTTTTAAAGGTTTTTGTTCTTTTTGCACCTTCAAATGTCCTTTTTCTGCTTTAGGGGTTTTTTTTTGTTGTTTTTTTGGGGCGATAGAGGGGTATTTTTCAGTTCTTGTATTTTTCTAAGTTAATTGATGCTGGTAACAGTTTTCTTACATGGGATTCATCATCCATTACACAGGTAAAACCGCAATTCCAGGAAATCTTAAGACTATCTGAGGAAAATGTAGGTAAGTAGCTTTTTACTGAACTGAATTGGTCTTCACTGCAACTCCAAAAAAAAAAANNAATTTGTCTTCCCCGAAAACCAAAAAAAAAAAAAAAAAAAAAAAAAAAGTCAGTCTCTCGATGTTTTCAGAGCGCAGTTCTCAAATTTGTTACCTTTGTGAAATGTTGAAAAATCTAATCTTAATCTAAGCGGAACACTCTGAAGTTGTAGAATGTGTGTAAGGTACAAAAAAAATCTCAAATCCAATTACCACTTAAGCATTATTTTAGCATGCGTGTGTATGCATGTATGTATATAAATTCTCCATGGGTGTATAAAAATATTATTAAATCTATAATACTTAAATATACACATGTAAGTATAATATACATTATATATATATATATTACACACGCTCATACGTATATATAAAACCTATATTCTTCACTCTGTTTCATTAGATTCCACAGCAGGTAATGGAGTGCTAACAAAGGCCACAGTTCCCATCTATGCAACAGGGGTCCTTACATGTTATATTCAGGTAGGTTTGGTTTTCTGTTTCTTTGTTAAATGTATAGTAGTGTGTACAATTTATTTAAAAACAAACAAATCTTGCTGTTTTCTTTGAAAACTTGGTGTTCTTGTTCTTTGAAGATAGGTAGATGAATGGGCAGCTGTAAACACATTTAAAGCAAAATTTTCTGGTGAGGTGGGGATGCACGTTTAGATCATGTGCTGCCATGCCCCTCTATCAACACCATTAATGTTATTCCTGAAAGGGGTTCTTGGCCATTTAACTATGAACCTTGCGAACATTATTTTGCAAAATTTACTGAAACAGATAAGCAGGTAAATTGCCATTTTGGGCCTAGTTGGAGTCTTAGAGTGTTAGGGTTGCCTTGTTTTAAAATAAACATGCTCTAAATAATATTACCAAATCCTCCAGCAAACAGCAGACATATACATATCTTACAAGAAAAAAATAAATTCTTCAGAATCTTACAAGTTTTTAGTGGACTGTGAGCAATTAGAAGCTTTCAGGAGTCATAAGCATGATTAAATACTGTTCTTAGAAGTTTCTTTAGTAAAGCCCTATGGGTAATTTAAGCACAAGTATGTGCATAGTTCATGAAATATAGTTTCTTCATGTGTTTGTTTTGAAAGGTTCTTGTTTTTTAACCACATTCTTGAGATTCCTAAGAAAGCTGTTAAATGCTTAATCTAGTTTGTTCATGTTCATAGTTTATCTCTTTTGTGTGTAGGTTGTCATCACAACCACAGCAACACTTCTACTATATTCATCTTTGTACTCTCTTCTTTCAGGAAGAAGACCGCAAGCTGTTAGTTGGATTCTTAGAAGATGTAATGACCATGCTTTCATTATCCCATGCTCCTCTTGATAGCCTGAAAGCTTCCTTTGTGGAACTAGGGTAAAGAATATACCTTGGTGTTGATTAGATCTAAATACATTAGAAACTTTTATTAAAAGCTCCTAATCTGACTGTCATTTTAATAACAGTGATTTTTTTGGTGAATAAAGGGTATACTTGCTCTTTTTTTCTCTTGGTGTAAATGTAATCTCTAGATTAAAAATATAATGCTAAAAAAAACCCTGAAGTGTAAAAAAGAAACACCAAAAACCAAACACAAAATCTCTCATTGAGAATATAATGGAAATTAATTTTATAGTTACCACACTACCGTCATATGTTTGCATTCAATATCATAATTTATTGAGAATTATGTTCTTAAAGTTGTGGGGTTTTAATTAACTTGAAAATGCAGCATATTTTCTAGACTGCAACGTGTTGCATGTCCTTCAGAATGAGATATGTTTTGTATCCTTCACAAAGGATAAATGCTGGAGTTTGTTGAACAGTGGATTCTTAAGACTACATTTTGTAGGTAAAGAACATATTCAGGGTTTGGGAGTATTTTTGTTTGATCAATTGTCCAACTGTTTTCTTTTAGCACAAACCCAGCTTATCATGAGCTGCTATTAACTGTTTTATGGTATGGAGTTGTCCATACTTCTGCTCTTGTTCGATGTACAGCTGCTAGAATGTTTGAGGTGAGTATTACCATAACTTTTTTGCACCTTTTAAAATCTAGACTTTATTTTTAAAAACAGGGATTCATTCTTATTAATTACAAACAAATAAACTGTGTACTTTGTGATGGAGCAGGAGGTTGTTGTACAGTTGTTTCTGGGTCTGTTCTCTGTTCAACAGCACATCTTTCTATAGGTCTGTAGTTAAACATATCAAGTGTCTCTGGGTTTTGACTTTTGCTTTTGCTGCTCGACGCATCATGAGTAGTGTAAGTCAGTTATTGTTTTCAATAGGTTTTGTGTGTATTCATACAATGCACTTGCATTGCAATTCCGACTAGATTTCATTGGTACCAGATATGGCGGTGAAGACATACATGTAACCAATTTTGTATTTTGTAAAAGTGAAAACAATTTAAAATAATCTACAGTTACTTTACATGCCTCATAATGACAGCTTCCTCTTTCCCCCAACGTCTATAAGTTTTGGTCAGGATAAAGGCTGATACATATAACTAATAAAATTTGCTCATATTTCCACTTCATGCCTTTGTTTCATCAAATGTTCATTTTAAAAGACACATGTAAAAACTCTAGGACATTTTCCACTTGCTGAACAATGAGAACCTTTTTTCCTTTGCATGTTAGAAATGCATATAATGTGCATTACACTTTTCTGTGTGTGTGTGTGTGTGTGCATTTCTTCCACTTTTGACTCATTTGAATAGCTTTGCAATGGACTTGTAGCTGAACCTGCCAGCTTGTATCCATTTGCAAAAACAAATGTCAAGTCTTCCTCAGGACAAAAAGAGTACTTAATATAGCCATTACCATTTTTTACTGCAACTCTGCAAGTCATAGCAGAAAAAACAATAAACAACCATAATAAGCCCTATCCTGAGACCTTTTTTTTCCCCCCTCCTCTCCCTTTAAAAAGGAGATGGCAATTTCTGGACACCCTTAAAATATGTTTAAGTATTTTTAAGTAAATAAAACATTTCTTATATCATATTTGTAATAATAAGGTGGTTTTTTTCTTAAAAAACATTAGCCAAATGTGAAAGACCTCAGTTACAACAGACTGTTGTCTTGATTGCAGTTTCAAATTCAACTGCATGTTGATTATTTTTAGAAAATCTGTGCATGCTATTTCACGTGTTGTTTCCTAGCATACTTCAACATTGGCAGCTTTGTTTTAGACACTTCTCTTGCTCAAAAATAGTAGCATGTTGCCACTTCCTTGATAGCCATAGTGTACATATTTATACAAGGCAGTACATAAATTTGGGAAGTCACCTGTGTAAAGAGGTGGTAGTAGTTAGTTTCAGTATTGGAAGAGTCACGCACTCAAGGAATTTGACACTTCAGAGCCTGCTGAATGACAAAGCCCAGCAACTAGATAATAAAGAGTATGTGACCTGCAGGACAGCTATATGAGAAGAATAAAGACTCTGAGTAGCACAGAGACTGCAGGGCCAACTGCGTTACCAACCTTTACAGTTCTTTAAGGATTGGAAGGACCCAGAATTGATTTGGAGCCATTCTACCCCTTCACTCCTTTGTGGGCAGGAAGCTCTATGCCACCATTTTTAAGGTGTAGTATGAGTAAGTAATGATCTAGGAGAATCAAAACAGGATAAAAATCTACATTGCTTGTCTCACTCTAACCTTACGTGCTGCCACATGGCTTTGCCCATCCAGCTGTTCCTGTTGTTTCTGTATTAACGTTTTCAGTCAGTAGCTTCCCTTTTGAATATTGATACAAACAGATTTGATTGCTGCTGGTTTGAACATGAAGTGTGTGGTTGAGTTATATATAAGCTTTGTTGGTCTGTTTAGGTTCAAGGCTAGGGACACATCTTCAGAATGACACTTGTGTTATAAAGCATGTTTTATTTGCTATATGACGGAACACGTCTGTTTACTGTGCTTTACCATACTTAGAAGTGTGGCAGCCACAGCCTAGGCAGTAATGAAGCTGAGATCATTCTAAACTGTTTGCTAATTACACAAATCCCAAGTGGTTTGTTTTTTTTTTCAAAGCACTGCTAGGCTTTTCTCAAAATGAAGATTGGTAAGGAAAACTCAAGTCCCTATTTGCTGAAGATTGAAAATAGTAAGCATTCTCTGTTTTAATAAATGGGAATATTGCCAAATCTGTATATGAGAGTAAGATCATCTTCATCAGTGAGCTATGTCCTTAACAGCTGTTTGAGGAGTAGCCCATAAACTCAACAAATCAGTGCTTTAAGTTGTTGCTGGTGTAAATAATTGTGAAATGTACTAATGTTAAAATGTTGTAGATGACCTGATTTTCCTAATACTTTCTGATTAACAAGTATAGGAAGCTGCAACTTTCTCTCTTCAGGTTCTTTACAGCAACAATGCATATGTTCTTACACAGCTTTTTCCCATTCTTCCTTTCCCAGTTACTATCTGTAAGGCCACACTGTGTTCCATGTCTGTGTGCAGTCATGCATACATGCACATACATGCACACACAGATATTGCTTAATAAAAATGACGGCTTTGTATAGAAGCTTCTGGAAAGTCAGGTTCCTTCCAATCTTGCACAACTTACTTTGGTTTAAATTCAGAGTTTGTAAAGTTGGAATGCTCAAACAAATAGTAGAATGTAAAATCTTCTCTAGTTAGAGGGTCTAAATATTGCCTGCTTTGAGTACTGAAATACTGACACAGCTACTGCTTTTCCCATGCTCTTTGGACCTCTTGTTGCATTGTTGGGGGGAAAACTTAGAATTTAATTTATGTCCATTATGTAATATGACTAATTAAAATATAGCTAAATATTAAAAAAACATTTAAAATTTCTTACATGACATATCTCCTAAAAGCAGTAAATACATGCAAACTTCCTTATATGAGATACAAAATGGAAATATCTATTGCTTTCCCTTTTTTATTAATGAAGACAAAAAAACACTGTTCTTTTGAATATGGACAGAATTTGCAACTTCTCATTTTTGAAAATTAGTAGGTTTTCATACATAGAAAACAGGTAAAGGGCATCTCCAACTTACGCAGCAATTGCTTATGTATAGCTACATAAGTAATTAAAAAAAGATCACGTGTGGGAACGTCTAAATTCAAACAATATTCGCATGTTCATGGAGAATAAATTTCACTGTGATTTCAAGTTTTTAACATTTGGGATGTATTGCAAACAATATGTATCTCTTCCTTAGTTTGCAAAAAGACTTGATGAAGTACACTTCATTGATAACTCAAGGATTCTGCATTTTCTACCTACATAGACCATCACGCGTACTGTTTGGATGGTGGTTAAATCTAAAGTAGTCTTCAGGGACTTTCAGGAAAGCTTTTTGGTATTGGGGAAGGTGCTGTTCGTCACATTGCAAAAGGTGTGAAAGGTATCATTCAGTGTAGGAAAACCACACATTTGGCCTAGTCAAGACATCTATTTAGCATGTGACAGCACCTACTATGATAAATACCAATGTATTGAGATAGGACCGGCATTTAGATGAAATTGTCAAACTGAAATTGACATTGATTAGTATGTAATTATACAGAATTTTACTTATAATACATCATTATATTAGTATTTGAATTATACACAATTACTTGCTAAATATTTGCATTCAAGTTTTAAAATATCTGAAAACAGAGAAACCATCGTATTGTTGAGTTTGTCATGTTTGTGCTGATTGCCAGAGCCCTTCAGCTTTCTTCACGCCTTTGCATTTATGAAGCACTAGCGTAGCGGTATTTGCTTAGCTTCTAATTTTGGTTTGCTTTTTGTGTTTTTTCTTTCTCTCTCTTGGTTGTGCTGCTCTTCTTCCCATGATACTGTGCTCGCTCTTTCCGTGCATCACCTGTGATACCCCCCTGCTCCGACCGTTCAGCTGTTGGTGAAGGGGGTACATGAAACTCTGGTAGCTCAGAGAGTTGTTCCTGCTCTCATTACTCTCTCCAGTGACCCTGAAATGTAAGTTTCCTGACTATCTTATATAACCAGCATTCCTCTTAATACTTAGGAAGAAATAACCATCAGTTATGTTTCTTAGTCTAGGCGAACAAAAATCGAATTACTTTTAAACAAATGTAACCTTTAAATCACTTATTTTAAAAAAAAAATTACTGCAACACCTAAAATTAAACTGGATAAAACCACTGAATAAACTTCAAATAGAAAACTTAAATCCATGTAATTTACTTTTTATGGGTTTTATATTTAATCATATTCTCAGTTTTCAAATTTGTTTATATAATTTCTAGAAAGCTGGATATTACTGTATTCTGTAATGCTGTCAACTTTACTACTGCTAAATTAAGTAGCATCTGCATTAATGAAATGCAAAGTATTTTTGGCTTTATCTCATTTCTGATAGATAACTTTGGTACTTCATTTCCTGGACATTCTGATGTGATGTTTCTTTCAAGCTAAAGAGGGATGCTTTGCTAATCTCACTAACAGGTTGTTACTAACAAATGCTACAGCATGAATAGAGTCTTAGTTGCATTGATGTCTTGTGTGGGTGACTAAACCAAGAACAACCCCAAGAATCTGCCTGCCCATTCAGTCGTAACTAACCCAGTTCTTCAAGTTTACCAGACCGTTTTTTATTGCATGTTGGCTGGTTTACAGCTGACTCTTCGAGGCATGAGTGAAGCATTAGTTGACAAGCGGGTTGCTCCAGCACTTGTTACCTTGTCCAGTGATCCTGAATTGTGAGTTTCAGATTGAGATCTTGAGTTAATCCTGCCTGCCCTTTTTTTTTTTCATTGTTAGAAACTAACATAACTTAAAAGTACTAATCTTTTGATTTTACTTCAATTTTGTTCTTTATGTTGAATGCATCTCAAAGACTCTATTCTTCCATTGTAGTTCAGTAAGGATTGCTACAATTCCTGCTTTTGGGACGATCATGGAAACTGTTACTCAGAGAGAGGTAAAACGCCTGTTGTTAGGCTGTTGGTTTTGTATCGTAATAGGTAGATAATTTTTTTATAAATCCAGAGTAAAAGAAAGGGTGACTTATAAATTATTATTTTTTGTCATGTTCACTTCCAAAATGCTTTCTGGTTTTGCAACAGCCTGTTTTTGATCCTCTTAACTAATAAAAACATTCCTTTCTAAATATCAAACCAAACATAAACAAAGAGAGACAGATAAGTAGAGGGGAGGCTTATGCTAGAAGATGGGAAGTCCCATGCTCAGACAGTTTCTTAAAACATTCTCCAGTACAGTTGTGAAATCTAACTCCATTATTTCCAAATAAAATAGCTTTAAAATGCTAACCAAAAAGTCATGGTGGGAGTCAGTTACCTCCACATAAGTATACTGTACTATTTTAAGTGTTTTAGGATATCCTGCGTGGCTCCCAACTACTTCAGAAGAGGACAAGTCTTTTGTAGTTCCAGTCATGTCTGCTGCTTTAGCCCTTGGTGTCCAAGATGGCACTAAAAGACATGGTTACATTACCAAAGTAAACCTTGAGGATAATATAGGGATGCAATTTCTCCTTGTTTTTTAAATGATGATACTCTGGTACTAGAATCCTGGGTGTCTGATCTGCTCTAAGCAGTAGAAATACTGGATTTTGTTTTATATAACAACTGTACAATATCTTCTTAAAGTCCTTGCAGCTTTTTGCAGAGTTTGCAATCTTCCCGTAATTTCAACATATTCAAGAAGACTGTGTTTGAGGAAATGTGAATAATGTGAGTCAAGTCAGTGATGACTCACAAGTACTTGGAAGATGGAAAACTTAGAATTTTGTAGCTTGGATTGCATGCCTATAATCAGTTGGAAAGAATATAGATATGTTACCATGCAGAAATTACTGTATCCATTGCACTAATTAAAACAAGCCTTGGAGTACAGAGGTAATAGCACCTTCCAAAATGTATCATAAAATGTTATTTTTTCAATTTTTAATGCAAATTAAATACTTCCGTAGTTTTATTTTCAGTTTTTCTAATCTTTAGTTGAAGGTTGCTTTTGTATCTCTGCAGAAAATTTTTCAGCCTATTAATTGAGGTACATTATGAAAAATCTCATTAATTAAGTTCTAATTAAACAAGAAAACTCCTTATTTATGAATAGTAAGAGGTAAATTTTAATAACAGGTAAAAAATGGAAGTATCAAACCCAAGGAAATCTCAGGAGGAAAGACCAGCTCTATGGAAGCGCCTTTCTATAGTTAGAAGATAAATCAGATTTAAACCCTGTGACAATCTTTAAAAGGCAGAGCTGCATTGAAGAGTTTGGAACATCCTGTTAGAAAAAAACTCTAAATTAGAAGACGGTCCAAGATTTGTCATCTGAAATACTGAAGATTATAAACATACTCTGAACTGACCATAACAATTTCTAGCATCTTCATTCTTTTGTGTTCTTTCTATTTCTCTGGGAATATTTAAGCTTCTGGAGAGAGTAAAAATGCAGCTGGCATCTTTCCTGGAGGACCCTCAATACCAAGACCAACATTCCTTACATACAGAAGTCATAAAAACATTTGGAAGAGTTGGGCCTAATGCCGAGCCCAGATTTAGAGACGAATGTAAGTTGCATCTGTGGGAAGATGCAGTCTTCCTATTTCTGTCCAAAAGCTAATAGATATGCTGGTTATGTTGATATATTTCTTTTTCTTTTCTGTAAACGGTTGCATTTTTATTTCAGGTGGTGCTACCACAATTTTTATTTCAAGTTTAAGTTGATTGGTTAAATCTGCAAGGGTAGTCCCATCAAAAGCAATTATTTGCAGTTCTTTTTCCACGTTGATGTATCGTGCTTCAGGTGCCTGCACTTGCCACATAGCAACTGTTTAATGCTAAACAAGGCTATGGAAAGCAATTTCAAATACTTATTCCGTATTTATTTTTCCAGTTGTTATTCCACACTTGCACAAGTTAGCCTTGGTCAACAACCAGCAGTCTGTGGATTCGAAGAGACTGGATATCGCTACCCACCTGTTTGAATCCTACAGTGCTCTTTCCTGTTGTTGTATCCTTTTTTTAGGGGAAGTTTAGCTGTTATTTCTCTGGTGGTGGAAGAAGTTTAATACTTGAGAAATACGTAAGTTTGTTTTTGAATGTGTGAGGTAAAACATGATCTATTCATCATAAGGGAGAGGTTTTCACAGATGGTGTATGGGGTGGCTTAGCTGGGTGCCAGGTGGCCACCAAGCTGCTCTCACTCCCCTTCTGAGGAGGATTGGTTGAGAGTGGGGGAGAAAACAAGGTGGAGATAAAACTCATGGGTCAAGATAAAGGCAATTTAAAAAAGCAAAAGCCATGCATGGCAACAAAGAAAGCAGATTTATTCTCTCCTTTCCATCAGCAAATGATGTCTGGTCACTTCCTGGGAAAGCAGAGCTTCAGCACACGTAGTAGTTGCTCTGAAAATTAACATCATGAAAAAATGTGCCCCCCACAACTTCTCCTACTTTCTCTTACCTTTTGTATCTGAGCAGGCATCATATGGTATGGAATATCCTTCTGGTCAGTTTGGGTCAGCTGTCCTGGCTGTGTCCCCTCCCAATGTCTTGCTCACCCCCAGCCTCTTGGTCAGGGGCAGAATGTTAGAAATAAGCACTGATGCTGTGCCAATGCTGCTCAGCTGTAGCCAAAACACTGGTGTTTTATCAACACCTTTCTAGCTACCAATGCAAAGAACAGCACTGTGAGGGCTGCTGTTGGAAAGCCAGACGCCATACAGTGGAACCGATAGATACTTCTAATAGAACAAAGCTACAAAAACAAAGGCCTTGATCTTGACCAGTAAATTAAGAAACAATACTAAAAAAGTTATATGAATGTATGAAATACGTAGTGTTAAGTATTTAAGATCCTTTTTCCTTTTTATTAGTCCTGAAGTTTTCTTAATTTTGCTGCTGTCCCTGTGTTCCATAGAATAACATTATCAGAAGACAGACAAAAAATTGTATAATTTCAGAATTCAATCCTTATAAGACCTTAACAACTTGGGTTTTAGTTCTTTCAGAGGATTTAATGGTCAGTCACTTTTTGCCAGGACTGAAGTGTTTACGAACTGACATGGAACATCTCTCACCAGAGCATGAGGTGAGCGGCTGTTTATTAACTGAGTATGAGATGGAGGTGACAGAAAAAGTTGAAATGTAATGTTACTTAAAACCAGAAGTTACAAAGAGCTACTCATAAATGGTATCAAAACATAGTATTGGAGGAGGAGTTGGTGAGGAATAGGTTACATGATTTAAAAACCAGTAAAATCTTTAAAAATTTATTTTTAAGCTGAGGACCTCTCCAGAGAATACTCATGTAGAAACACAGATCTTTGTAGACTGAAAAAAGCGCAAAATGTTTCTACCATCTTTTGTTTTCCATAAAAACAAGGATACACTAAAATGAATGGCTACAATATCCAAAGAAATGCAGATGTAAGCTGGTGGAGTGTAGGAAAGAAATTATGAAGGATGAGGAAAGTACAGTCCTGAAATACCAGGAATGCTGGAGTACTGTGTCCAATTCTGGGCTCTTCAGTACAGAAGCATGGACCTACTGGAGAAAGTCCAGTGAAGGGTCTGGAGGAAAGGTTGAGAGAGGTGGAACTGTTCGGCCTGGAGAAGAGAGGGCTTGGGTGAATCATCGTATAGACAAATACCTGAGGGTCCAAGGGGGATGGAGCCAGGCTCTTCTCAGAGGTGCCCAGTGACAGCACCAGAGGCAATGGGAAGAGGTTTTTTGGGTTTTTTTACTGTATGAATGACCGAGTACTGGCATAGATTGACCCAAGAGGTTGTGGAGTCTCCATGCTTGGAGATACTCAAAAGCCATCTGGACACAGTTGGCTCCAGATGGCCCTGCTTGAGCAAAGAGGTTGGACCAGATGATCTCCAGAGGCCCCTCCCAACCTCAACCATTCTGTGATTCTGTGAATTGTAAAAAGCAGATTAAAATCAGCAGACAGGACAACACGGAAGCAAACAAGATTTTCTCTGGTAGGAGGAGCTTACAGAACGTAACAAAAGAAAAGAATTGGCAGGAGAAGCCAACTTGAGAAACGTGAAAATCTTGGTCATATGCACTTTTTGTAAATACTTGAAGAGGATGAATAGTAACTAATTGAAACACATAAATGTTAAGTCACTAGCTGAAAACAAGAGATGTAGTTTACTTGCACATTGAGGGAAATCTTAACAGATGGTCATTTCAGGGGATGAAGAAAAATATTTAATCAGAATGTACAAAGGAACATTGTTGTAGTATTTGAAGGTTGATACTGCACTTTCATGGATTACTTTCTACTTCATTTTTGTAGTTAATGCAACTTCTAAGGTTTAAGGGCATAGTCAGTCCAAAAGATGCCCTGAATTAGAACAGAAGAACTTATCTGACTGAGTTTGAGTCTTGTAAGTCAGAGAAGGAACTGAGGACTTGAATAGGAATAAAAATAAATCACTAAGGAAAGACAGCTCTCAATCCTCCCTTACCACATTTTGCATCACTGTGATTAAGTGGCTTCAGGCAATGATGCCAAGTGCTTTATTTTTTTAGCTGGAGAGAAGTATAAAATTAAAAATATGTACTCCTGCACCAGTAGGTTAGAAACCTCACTAGAGCTTTTACTGTAGAAATGAAAATGTGGTGCTTGATCAGCTCTTTGCTACAAGATGTTTGTAGGCACCATGATATAGGCTTTGAGGCCCAGTTAGTTCTAGTGTCTGTCTTGGAAGCCTTCTGTCTTTAAATTATGTCTTCTGAAATAAATGCTATTTACTGTCTCAGATAGTTAGATATTTGCATAAACAGCATTAACCCTTTTCTTCGTGTTTTGGTCACTCTGGTGTTATTTATGATTCAAATGGTACATGACTTACAAAATTACATTTTCTCATTTACAGAGCCTTAGCTCTAATGGCTCTGACATCACTACAGAGTTTATGCTTATCTTGGAAAGGTAACATTTGTGGAATTGGCTTGTTATCCTGTCAGGCAGCATTTACCACTTGTCCCTCATACTTGCTTTCCTTTCTTTCACATAAACAAAAGTGTAAGTTGGGCATTTAGACCAGACCTTCTCATCTTTAAAAGAAACATTTCACCTTCTGCAGATGTTTCAGATACTTTACCAGCATCTCTGGTTCAATGTCAAGTCCCTTCTTCCCCCTTCTTCACATGCCTTCTATTTATTTTCAAAATAACCGGATTTTGAGTTGCATGATAGCGAGATATAGTCAGTACTTGATAAAAATATTCAGTCCATATACTGCAGTATTGTTTATAATACTTCAGCATGTTTTATCTCTTAAATGTTTCTAAATATAGAGTTACAACTCTAAAATCTCTCTTAAAGAAGGTCCAAATGATTTCATAATCAGTCGTGTGACCAAATTAAGAGAACTCAAGGGAAGAGGTCTGAACAGTATGTGCAAAGCCATAATGCAGAATTACCATATGATACTGTATTTATATCTTTCCTCTGTTTCACCCTGAACTTTAATACAAATTGATTTGAGGAAGAGGAAAGAATTGCTCCACTTCATCCAAGAATTAAAACAGCCTTCCCAGAAGGGGCTGTGCAATGTCTGGGAACTCCATCCTGTTATTGAAATGATTCTAGGTACTTGATGAATTTTTCTCCCCTGTGATCAAGACTTCATATTGTTGATATTTGGAACACCTAGATTCAGATAGATGTACAAAAATGTAGAAAAGCTCCAATGCACACGTAGAAATGCTAGGTAACCAAAGTTATAGCTGCTTATAAATCTCAGGGGGTTTTATACAGAAGAAAGAACTTGCTTTTTCACAGAAATTCTGAGTGTATTTCTTTTGTATCTATGTACTCTTAAGTTTAAATACTTGTATAATATTTTAGGCACATGAAGGACAGCAGATTTAGCAGTAATAGTTGTAGTCCTCTTTGAATGCTGCTCTCTGAAACATTCAAGGGTATATAACACCCGCTCCCTAAAATGTTTCAAATGCTGGAGTAATACTTCTGGAGAAATAGTGAGCAGTGGCACAGATCTGCAGACTGTATCTTATCAGTGTAATTAAAGGTTGTGCCGCAGATAACCAAAGCAACTTGACAGAAACCATCTTTAATATATACAAGTACATTTAAGAACAGTTACCAGTTGGTAGTAACCATTAGTGATTGATCTGTATTTTAGAGATTGAAATGAGGTTTTTCATTTATTGTATGTGTTCAGGTTTGGTAAGACTATTAATTTTAATCCCTTGTAGCTTTGAGATTTTAAGTGTAGTCTTTCAAAAAAATTGTTTAGCGCTCTCCTGAGCTGTGAGCAGAAAAGTTTCCATTCATGAAGTGTGTGTGTATATACATGTACACGTACATATATATATGTATAGTTTCACATTTTGTATTATGCATATTTGCATAACTCTTTTGCCAAAGTGTTTCAAGTGCTTTTGTCTTATTGTGTTAAAATAGTACTGTGTGAGCAGGGCAGAGGGTCATATACCTGTCCCATGAATTGCATGTTTTTTTTTTAGTGTTCTTTTAAAGCTTCCTCTTGGGAATAATTCCTTTATATTTGGAGAATGTCAGTGTGGAGGCGTTTTCAGTCTTAAATGCTTCGCAGAAACCTTTAACACTGTAGTTGTTTAAATACAGGAAAATAGGCACAATTCATAGGAACCCTGGAAGACACCAGTGGAATGATACCAAGTTTGCTTTAGTACTGCCTTTCCATTAAGAAGTTGTCTCAGAATGCCATCACACCTTTTTTTCTTTCCTTGTTTTTTCTTTCAAGCATAATGTTCATGAAGATATGGTGTGTCACAGGTGTGAGTTTGCTTTAGCTCTGTTTCAAAAAGCCAGGGAAAACAGGAGAGAATCTGGAACTCTTGTAACTATTTCAAAAATTTTTTTATTTCCTTAAGGTATTTTGAACATTTTTGTTGTTTCTACCACAGGGCATCAGATAACTGGGGACCAAAAAATCTTTTCAAGCAGTTCTGCTAATGCCAGAATTAGTTGCAGGGTAGATTTCATAAGAAGTGTTAAATGTAAAAGGAAAAATGTCAAATGTCATGTATCTCTCTTCCTTATGTGTCTTAGGTTATTTTGAGCTCCATGATAAAAGAGTGTGAACAGAAAGTGGAAAACAAGACCGTCCAAGAACCTCAAGGGTAAGACTTCCCTTTTTTTATGTTTCTCCAGAGTACCGTTTTGCAGTGTGTATTCCATAATGGTGTCCAAGGTTTGTGACCAGAAGTCCCATACTGACATATTCTGTATCTGAAAACAGATTTTAGGAACTTCAACACAGTTTGTGGTTGTTTCTGTCTCTAGTGTAAAACACAGGACAATAATTTTTATTTGTGTCATAGCAATAATGTTCTTGTTTTCCTGTGTTATTTTGTTTTTGCATTTTTACCCATTTAAAGTAGTATTTAAATTTCTGTCCTGAATCTGAGAAAGCAGGGAGTGCCTGGCCTTAGTGCTTAGAGCAATGTATGTGGTATGCACCCTTGCCACCCATGGAGGGATGGCTGTGTGCAGGCTGAGGGAATTGTTGTGGTCCTGCAAATGGCTTGTTCCAGGCTGCTGTCCTTGCTTGCCAATAACTAGTACACACAAGAACAGTTTCTCCAGTGCATAATCTGACCTACCAGTGTGAGTCTTCTGGTAACAAAAGTACCTAACAGACCCATGTTGGAGATTTGGAAAGCTTAGTGTCAATATGATGAGTTGTATGTGCTCTTTTGCCTACTGGTTGCTTGGAATGGCATCCTGGCAGGTAACTTCTCATGGATTATTATATAACTTAATAAATCTATAGCAGTGTTGCCAGGAAAAGTTTGAGAAGAAACAGCAGGTATCTCTAAAGATAATGTGTCCTCAATCTCAATACTTTGCCGTAGGGATTGAGACAATTACTGAAGCTTGTTCACGTCATGCTTCCATATCTGTAACAAATGGATAGCATTTACTTCTTGAAAGAGCTCAGGTATAGTCCTGGAATCAACTAGTAGTTTGAGAATGACCAAAATAGGAAAGGTGTACAAGAACTGAACAGAAGAAATGTGGTGTGGAAAAAGGGTCAGTCTGTCATGCATCAAATAAAATATTTCAGGGGTTACTAGTAGTAAACACTTTGGAATCAGTTAGTCCTATTAAGCTATTGCAGAAACAGATAAATGCTGATACAGCATCTAGTATATTTTCTTTTAGGATGCAACTGCTGAAAACTTAAGATTTGAAAAGGATAAGTCTTTGCAATGTGTTCCTTTGTTCTTTAATTAGCCTTGCCCTTTCTTATTCAAAATCAGGCCATGGTCACAGTCTTTTACTGTACAAAATTAACAAGAAATATTTTACCACTGAAGAAATGACCTTTTCATATACATAAATATCTCCCTTTTTTTGCTAAGCCCTTGCTAATTTCAGTTCCTAATTTCAGTGACATATACGTATTTGACAAAGGATTTAAATGTAACTGGTATATAAATTACTGGGTTTTGTTAGCAGCATGGGAATGCATGCACAGACATAAAAATGGATGCAAAAGCAATCCTGAGATCCTGTTGGTTATCTTGTCCTTTCCCCTTGCTGTTAGAAAAGGTTGCTCAAATAATATGGAGTCAAAATTTTTCAAGACAATTAAAGTTTGCATTTTTAAATATTGGATAGCTACTTCTATGAAACATTTTCTTTAGCAATTAACAAGGTATTTCATTCATGGCTAACAACTTAGGTTACAAGCTGATTTTTATAAAACGCCCAGGATGAATGTATATTTTGGCTAGAGCTTCCCCATAAAACAAGCAGAACTCTGTGTAGCATGTAATTCATCTAGGCACCGGTCAAAAATTTGATGTTTACACATTATTTTTGTTTGTGGGTTGGGTTTTGGTTTGGTTTTTAAATAATGAATAAATCAAGGACTTCTCTGTAGGACCGATCGTTGCAAACAAGATATGCTACTGCCTTTTTGGGTTCTCTGATTACTTTTTAAAGTTGTGAGACTCAAATTACTTGATTTTGTATTATTTTTATTGCTATGTTTAAATGTTCAATTCGCAGAGTAATACAAGTACTTTGGGAGCATATTTAAACTTTAAGTATTCCAAGTGCTGTGGATTATATATATTTGCAGCAACATAGTATTAGAAAACATGAACTTCTAGACACTCCAGTAGGTAATTTTTAATTTTTGACATCAGGTGGCTGATATCCCCCACAACTGCTTTCAAAGTCAATTGAACATTTCCTGGGTTTCCTCAAACTTATTCACGATCATAGAATAAGGAAAGAACAGTTTGTTTAAAAATACAGTTTTGTCACCAGCTGATAGGCTTCCTTTTCTGAAGTGAGCAGTTTGATTTCCTTAATGCTGCTAATGCTTGGAATGCACAGTATTCCCAAATAATTTTTCCTTGTAACATTCAACTCTGGGATACATCATAGTCAGGGACAGCTTCTTGTCCTTAACTAGCTGATAGTGAGTATAAATTGTTATTTGCATAATCTATATGCCCTTGCTTTATCATGAAATCAAAGCAAATTGCATTAAGATGTCCATTTTACAGTAGCAGTAATTTATCTGCTAAGTTTTATCAGCTGGAAATAGGTGATTCATTAGTTGACTGGAGGTGTATAATCAAGCCAAAGAATGTCTGACAATGTGATTGTGCATGAAAAAAATATTTCACTTAAAAAGTTTATAATTAAACTATCTGTAAATCCACAGTACAGCTTTAGTGAGAAGCTTCCCTTTTGTTTTTAAGGTACTTTAAAAAGAAACAGAATTCTTTATCATTAAGCACCTTTGTTTCGTGGTATGAAATGGGAAAAAGTACTGAGTGCACCCCTGCTGCCTTTGAAGAAATCATTTAAATTCTGCTGAAGCACTTCAGAGTTAACTTCAACTTGACCTGCCTTGATGCAAGTGTGTCTAACAGAACTGTTTATAACCTTGCAGACTGAAAAGTCAGTGCCTGGAATTTGGCCTATGCCAGTAAAACAGATTTTTGTGATCTTAGGTATAATTTTAATGCACAGTCCATGCTGCGCTCACAAGGGAGAACTTAAATGGAAATGTTTTGTAAAATTGGCCCTGTTTAATGCTGGAAAATATTTGCCTTTTTAACTACAAATATGGCAAGTATGGATTATTTATTAATATTCCTGCTATCATACATTTGTTCTGTCTTGACACATTACTTCTACTATGCTAAACAGTTATATATTTATGTATCTATATATCTGAAGTTGAGCTCACTGATTATGTTGTGAATTTTAAAAAAATCTTAATTTCACAGCATTGGAATAATTCCTTAACATGTTATTCAAAGTTGTAGCATGTTGTAGCTTCAGCAGTGATTGGGTTGCTCCTTCCAGTGCAGTTTGTGGCAAACCTGTGGACTTTCCGTTGTCTTATCTAGTATATATGAAGTAGGAACATCCACACACAGGTAGTAGGAGCCATGTTCACAACAACCAGGAGAATGCTACTTACACAGTGAGGGGCTGACTCAGGGTGGAGTTTACAAGAAATTTACAAGGAGATCACAGGAAAGCTGACCAAGTAATGTAAAATAAAAGCAAGATGCCTTCCTTTTAGTCTTCTGTATATGTCTGCTAATGGTCACTGTTGGAGGTAGAATATTCAGGCTAGATAGGTCCATGTCTGAACTAGTACCGTTGTACTTATACTAAATACATGTTAGGACTGACATACCTGGTGAGAAAGTGTGCTGGTTTAAAGGTAAACTGGCAGGAGGATTGAACCCACTCAAAAGAGATTATAAGTCAGAGTTACAGTTTACTAAAAAGATTACAATAAATACAATGATACAAAATAAAATTGGTTTTAACCCACAAAAAACAGAGGCATAACCCAGCACCCTGGGACATGAACAGAATGGTGTTTGCCAACCCCTGTGCTCAGTGTGATGTGGTTCCCCCTTAGTACAAAGTAAAAGGAAAGGAAAACCTGTTGATGAGGATGATGTTCTCAGTCTGGTGAAGAGTGGCAGTCACAGTCCTGTTGAGATTCTGGTTCTCCTCTGGATGTGAGGAGTGGTACTAGAAGTCCCCAAGCCCCAAGATTATATATGCTTGGGTTCAGATGGAATGCGCAGTACCACCCCCAGAGCGAGGAGTCTCACAATGGGTGATTTACTCTGTGAGTCATGGGATATTTTTGGAATCCTTGATGGCCCCTCAGGCTGGGTGTGAAGGTGCTAATGCCTCCCCAGAAGGGAATTATCACAGTTGAGTCATTAGTGTGAGGACAGGGAAACTTCCCTATCTCACAGAGTTCTTAAACACCCAGCTTGTAGCCTGAGGTGTCAAGTGTGTCCTGGGCAGCTGCTGCAAACAATGCATTATTAACAGTTCATGAGAAATGACAGAGAGGTAAAGAATACACAGTTCTGGTTACACCCATACAGTGATAAGCTGGTCCCAACCACTGTAACTAGAACAGAAGGTAAAGCCAGTCTTTCACAGAGGTATTTGTCTAGAGTAATTCCCAAATAAGTAACAAATGCTAATGTGGTGACATTCCAAGGTACTAAAAAGTAGCATGCACAAAAATACTTTACCATTTTCACAAGCACTGTGAGGACATTAAAATCAATTTAACAGTGTATATTTGCACTAGGATGATTTTTCAGTTCTTTATGGACTGGTCCTTTTTGTCAAAACCTCTAAAATGCAAAGACACTTCAGTTGTTTAATGAATAACAGTGTAATGTTTGTTTTTTTCTTTGTAGTCTTATGTCACTAAATTTTTTCCTTTCCTAGCTCAATGTCAATTGCAGCGAGTCTGGTGAGTGAAGATACAAAGACCAAGTTTTTGAACAAAATGGGCCAGCTGACTACATCAGGTGCAATGTTGGCTAATGTGTTCCAGAGGAAGAAGTAAGATGGGAAAAGGAACTCCCAGCTAACACTAAGCTGGACCTCACAGAGACTGGTTCCTGTACTTGAAGTACTTGCCTTTTAATTTCTTCTGTCTTACGTTCTTGTAGTCTAATTTTATTCTAACCTCCAAAAATGTTTGCACTGCTTTTGAATATTGCTGTCTATCTATTAATTTTGGGTTAACTGTGGTTGATATAAAACTGAAATCATAGTCTGTACCAAGTCCCTGTTCTGTGTTTGTCTTCCCAGCATAATTTTTTTTTATATAGTGGAAGGTTTTGGTTTTTTTATTATCTGACAGGATATCAGCAAATATCTGTATTATACATGGAGCTATTCTGACGGTACTTAAAATAATGTAAATTTGAAGTCATTGTCATGAAGTAATAAAAGTGGAGATTACTTATGTATTTAAATTATGAGAGAGTAATGCAGATTTTTTAAATTATGTTTCTAAAAAGAGGAGGAAGAGCCACCAGCATTTGTCTGTGCTTCTAGGGTTGTTTTTGTAAGTACTGTGAATCCTAAATCCAGAGGAATTGCAGTATCTAACATATGAGACTGCTTGCACTGCATCAGTCTGCAGGGAATACTCACGTTTCAGATGCTTTATGGTGACATTGTAAATGCTGTACAAAGTCCTTCAGATAAAATTCTCATATCTATTGTGTTTTTTGAGGGATGTTTTTTTTTGTTGGGGTTTTTGTTTTATTTTATAGCACTTTAACAACCAGTCTACACATCCAGAGGCACATCCATTAGTTAAAGGAAAAATATGATAAATTAATAAATGTTAATAAACGTACAAGCTACTACACAGGGTCCCCAGTACAATTCTGCGGGCAGAGGAATCTTAATACAAGAGAGAGACTGCTTTCATCTTGCACTCAGTGTGCAGTTCTCTCTACTGTGAAAACTAAAATTAAGGTATTTTGTCGTATAGATGGAATTTTGGTTCACATTTAGTTCTGGAGTATTTGAAATTCTTTTGAGAGAGTTTGATGTGCAGTTCTTTAAAATGTTAAGTAGACTGCATACATACTTTTTGAAAATGACATTACAAGTATATTCAACAACTACCAAATATTTTTGTTAACAAGGAAGCATTAACAACTAAATTCTTTTCTGCTTTTACAGCACTTTTTTTTTCTGCCCTTCTTTGTGTCAATGTAAGCTTCTGAAAATAAACTCAAGTGCATGCATGAACTGGTACGAGATAGCAAAATGTAAAAGCTCAGGCATTCTGTGACACAGTACCATTCAGTTTGAAGTATTAACACCTTTGAGGACAGGGGAAGCAAAAGGAATGAGGGAAAAAAGTATTCACTTCTGAAACAGAACATGGGTTGCATAGCACATCCTAAGGTATTGCCTTTAGATGGAAATATTGGAGATAACTTGAGGCTTCTGATTGCTTCATGTCTGTTCCTGTTGGCTCTGCATATGCTGTTGCCTGCCATGTTCGTGCTGTGACAGGGCCTGCACACCTGCATACTGTCAGTCCCTTTACAGTGCACTGATGAAACATCTTTCTTGAGTTTACAAACAGCTCCATACCTTCGTGTTGCTTGTTACCATGAAAGTATACTTTTAGCAGACTGACTGTGAAATGGAGACATTCCTGAGGGATGGGAAGTGGTGATGTTCTTCTCTATTGTTCTGTTGTCAATAAAAAGTTTTGTATACCTGCCTTGTCTTTTTACTTCTAGTCTTCTCTGAAAAAGATTATCACGTCAAAAGAGCTATTACAGGAGAGGTGTAATGTATGGAAATTCTTTAGCCTTAACTCTTTTTACAGAGCACTGAACTTGCTAAATTTCTCTGTGTGCCTGGCTTCTAGACATATGGCTTTACTGCCATTTTCTTCTCCTCTCATGTATCTCACGTGCAACAGATTTTTTCTTTTTAATTTTGGTTTATTTTGGTTTTTATTCCTTCTCTCTTCTGTCTGTTCCAGCAGTTGCAGAGCCAGAGACAGTTTTGTAGTCATGAGACCGAAACGACTGCTTTATGGTTAAACATCTGCTTTTAAAAGCAAGGCAGCGGCCTGTGAGAGTTGCTATTCAACTAAAGAATTTCATCCAGTGTTTGGAAAAAAAAACACCTGTGACGGCATTTTAACTGCAGATGATTGTGAGATGAAAGTCTTTAATTTGTTAGTATAAATATAGCCTCTTTACCCTACTAGGTCCAGTCTCTCCAGCCCCTTGCAAAATGTAGCTTTTGGTCATTAGCGTTCTACTTCATACCGGTTGTAGGAATTTGAGTGAGGATCTTGGAAAGACCAGCACAGGAACCTCTGAGGTGAAAAAATTACTTTCTAGGCAACAAACTTAAAATGCAGGTTCTCTTCAGCAGTTTTGCCTCCTAAATTTCAGGTCTCTTTTATTGCATATTAGTTGCAGGCAGTTTTTTAAAATGTTTATTAGTTTGACAGATATTGATAGATTTTTCAAGAAGACTGCAAGAAGTTGTTCTTTGTAGGGTTTGGGAATGTGGGTTTTTCTTTTTTTGTCCTAGTTATTGTACTAGCATTCAGAACTGGGAAACAAGAGAGAGACCTCTTTAAATAAAATAACTACCAGAATATTTTACTATTTTATATTAATATTTATCTTTAATATTTTAACTTTTTTTCCCTCTCCTGTTATTATTGAAAACAAGTAATATGAGCCTTTTGGGAGAAAATGCTATGCAGCATGGAAAGCCCAAAGTGTTATCTTCAATTGCATATGGCTTTGCCTGAGTAAGGATTCTGTAAAAAACCAAATTGTTGGCTTTCTTGGCATTGCCTGAACTTCTTCAGCTTGTTGACCTGACATAGGAAATACGTTGAAGGTCTCGTGCTGCCCCTAGTGAAATTTCAGAATCTTTGTTTCTTTATTTAAAATACTGACTCTTGTATTCTTAAGCAAAGGTGATCAGTGGGCTGAAGGTACCTGGCTGCATGAATGCGTGTTCATGATCTAAGTATTAAAGATAAGGCTGACTGATATTATGCCTATATTTTGTTCTGAAAGAGGTTGTTTTCTAATGCAATAAATTAGGCAAATTGCTCTGTTCCTATCTTCTAACCAAGGTGAATAAATGTGGCTCCTTAAGAAAAGCTGCTCACTCTTCTGTCACTCTTCCCACTCCCTCTGTGCACCAAGAAGAAAAAAATGCTGCTATTGCTGTATACAAAAGTATATTTTTGTTAGGAGAATTAAAAGCAGTATTTGAATGGATTTAGGGCTGGAGAAACTGTGGAAGCTGATGGATTGAAACAAAAAATTATCCATGAAAAACATCTGTTGTAAAGAACAAGGAGGGTTTTTTGTAATGTATTGTGGGAATTCATTGCTACATATGGATGATAAGGTGATCCAAAAAGGTGCAAAAAAGCCGAAGTGTGGAATATTTCTATTCTCCCTGTTGTGACAGTGCAAATGGCTCCATATTCCAGGAGTCAGTGCATTTATAAATGTGGGTATCAGGAATTCAAAATGTCTAAAGTAATTTCCCATATGGAACTTACTGATGTTGATATTTAAGTAAACCACAAAGCTTCAGCAAAGGTTCACAATGCAGAAAGTCACTTATGTGCAGATACAGCAAGCTGGTTGGCTTGGCACTGATCCAAGGTGGAATCACAGAATTTCCTTCCTCAGCTGTAAGTGCTGATGAAATATGGGATTGCAGGCAATAAAACGTCAAGGAAACTGGTTTGGTGTTTTTCTGAATGTATTTTGCTAATGTTTCTCGAAAATACAGTTGGGATATGTGGCTAATTTGAGTTAGACTATGAAACCGGTCAACAAAGGCATAGAGGAGTGTAGTTGTTGAGTAAGTAGGCTGCTCAGGTCCTGGATGTTAGTGGTGTATGCCAATGTATTTTGCGTTAATTAATCTTGGTCAGTAAACAGGAATGAGTAGTCACTTTTCCAGAGAAGCTGTTTCTAAAGTGTTCTACCTTTACGTTTAATGCTGGTCAGATTTCATCCATATAGGTAAGCTATAGGAAAAGAGGATTCTGCTTGTAGAGTTCCTAACAGGCAAGTCAGTGGTAAACAGCTTGTGTCTTTGGAAGCCTCTGCACTGCATGCTGAACTTGAACATCGATTGCATTTCAAATGGGATGAAAGACTTCCTTAGACTGAAACTTCTATTTCCTAGAAACTTCTAGCATGAGTAGTTCTACTGTAAAAGTCATTGACTTGAAAAGGCAATTCGCTGGTTGGTGTAAAGGGCAAACACTGTGGCATGGTCTGCCTGGTTCCTTTCCCAGCAGTGGTGTTGCACATGCTTGTCACTGTGTCCCTCAGTCACCATATGTGAGGTTGGTCTGTACCCTGCCCCAACTTTTTTCCCAAAGAGGCAGATATTTGCAAACAGGGCTGTTTGCTGTGTATATGGATATTGCCATTTCCAAAATTATTGTGACTGTGTGTGGTCTTGTGCTGCTGCTCTTTGCCCTGCACTTTCACTGAGTTTTTTTTCCCATTCCCCAACACCTGAGAGTCCCCTTCAGCTTCACTGGGGGTGGAGGCAGTACAGCGGAGTCCTGCTGAAGTGGCTGTAGCAAAGTATGTGCCTTCTTGTTCTGTCAGACACGTTGCACCTTCCCTTTAAATACTGTGCAAGTGGAGGGAGAAATGGCAACACAGAAGAAGCACCCATAGCATTTAATAGGCAATAAAGGTTCATTTAGATTTGATCCTTTGCTAACAGATGAATGCACTCTACTGATTTAAGTATGAATCAACTCACTGTTCTGGTGAGCTTTTAAAGAAGTTAAAGATTGTTAAGTGTGCTGTTGGGTAAAATGGCAAGGTGGTTCTGTGGAGCTAGTAATGGGGTGCTGCAAAGGAGTTTGGGTCTCTGTCCTCCTGTTGAGGGATTGGTGGATGTTTGCCAGCCTTAAAGACTCATCTCCAGGCTGGACAGAACTTGAGGTGTATCCTGGGCAGAGCAAGCTCCTCAGTTTTGTGCCAATATTGCTGTTGTTCTAACGAGGAATATATGGCTCAAGTCTTTGAGGTCATCAGGTATCTCTTATAAACATGAACAAATATTCAAAGTTGAAAATTCACCGTGACTTTGTGTTTCCCTCCAGAAGTATGCAGGCATTGTTATTGGCTGTGGCTGGTGATAACCTATCAGCTCAGTGTCTGCTTGCACTTATGTCAAATATTTGACATACTAGTGGTGGTTGATTTTGAGCTTTTTTTTCTTTTGAATGCTGCAGACTTGAGTTTTTTTACATGTATTTAGCACTGCTATATTTTTGTGGGATCGTAAAAGGTGTATTATGTAAACTACACCACTTTGGCTAAGGTGCTTTATTATAGTTGCTCTGTCATGAAAAATGTTTGTGCATTTGAAAATTTCAAGGAGACTGAACAATAGTCTGCCGTGGAAACTTGCCTTTCACAGAAAGAAAACAGTTTCAAGTTGATGGCATGGATTTGTGTATGATTTTTTAAAAAAAATAATGGATTTATATTTTTTATTGATTTATTTTAATAGCTAGAGCTCTCAAATAAAGCTAGAGCCCCCTGTGCTAAAATGTGCAGATATTTTTCTATTCTTTTTCTCTGGCCCAATGTAGAATGTTCCACATATTGGGTCACATAGGACGGGTCCCTCCCTGTGGCAGGTGATGAGGCAGCCCTTCTCCCTGGACCCATGACACTCTGTACATGGTACTCCAGAAGCTGCACTGTCACTCACTGTCCCCCAGGGCATCCCCCTGATTTAGAGGGATCTTTCCGAGAGCTCTAACTTCAGACATGCATTGGCTTCCTCACTCACCTCCCGAGAGGCAGATAACTCGTATTCACAAAGCTTGTATTTAGTCCAGAGCCTGAATTCCCAGCAAACCTTTGTGACATGCAGTGAAAGAAAAACCATGATCAAGATTGATTAAAATCCTTCATCTCCTTGCCCATCCCTTGACAGCATGTGAGAGGCAAGGGATTGGAAGCTCCTTCACAGCCTTCCTGCACATATGAAAAGGCATTCTAGTGTGTAACCATGTGCCATTCAGTGTTGCTTCTCTACCCAGATTTCTGTCACTTCATTTTGAAGAGCCGGGTTTAACACACAGCCTCCTGGTCTTCCCTCCTGGGGAAATGGGGCATCATGAGGTGTTGGACTGTGTGTGTGGGGAAGGGGAAGAGGAGTTCAGTGGCATGAATAAAGTGAAAGAACAGCTGGGGACATGAACATGAGTCTACAGGTGCTGCTTAGATGCCCAGTCAACTGGTGTATCCACCAAATCATTCCTTACCTTTGCTTGCTTTTTGGGTTGAAAATTTTTGAAAGTTTGGAGTCAAATTCAGAGACTGACTCGGTGTTGTCATTTATCTGAGGTCCTGTAAAAGAGGCATTTTTACAGTAATGCTGAAAGGGTTTAATTTTCAGACAGCTGCAAAACTTGCAGTGTTACATTGATGTGCTTCTTTTAAAATAGCATGTAGCATGCAATACCCACTTTTCTCTCTCTAGGAAGGAGGTAAGAAGAGATTTGTGCTGGTCACAGACCTGCTAAGTGGTTGGCTGGGCTCACAGTTTGTTTTCCATGGCAGGGATCCTGAAATTACCCAAGGTATTATTTGGAATCTGTTGCACCTCTAATGCTGCACATGGCTTTCCATCACTCTTCTTTAATTAATAATAGCTTGCCGAAGGCTTTGCAAAGGTAGCTGAAAAACTAATGTTCTGTAATAGAAAAAAAAAAATCTTTTCTAGAAAAGGCTGACAAACAGTTTTGGTAGAAATTTTTAGTTTTTATTTGTGCTACATAGAGTGATAAATGTTATAAATATGAATTGACAGCACTATACATTCCCTAGTTCATATTTTCTAGCATTCACATTTTAGTTTCTAACAATATACTGCAATCTATAATTAAGACTGTAAAGCACCTAGTAGTGGATTCTGCGGGTTTTGGCTCAGAAACATAAAATTTAACTTGGATGAAAATGTCTGAGCTTTCAAAAAGAGGCTGTTTTCACATAGTGGTAGAAAATGAGAGAAACTTCAGTGTAAACAAGAAATACTGCAGGCAGGATCGGGACTGAGAATGTGAAAGTACTCAAGCTGATGTGCAATACTGAGCAGTCTGGAGCTCCTCTGATCTGCACAGGGCTTGGCTTTACTCAATGCCTTCAAACCCTTTACTTGACACCTTCAGAGGAAGCTGATAACACATCTAACTGCTCATGAGATGTAAGTTTGCTCTTGTAAATCTGTGGTTACAATGAGCAGCTGGTAAATAAACACAGCCTGTAGCCTCTGTGTTGTGCTAAATGTGAAAAGGGGAAGAGACTTAATAGACTGTTCTGTTAAAAAAAAAAAAAACCAACAAAACAAAAAAACCCCCACCACCAACACATTTCCTTGTACCATAAATACAAACATTTTAAAACACCCTGACTGGCGTGCGGTCCCTCTGTCTCATTGGGCTCCCTCTGGAACCAACAGGGAATAACAGATTAACACCCCTGCCAGCAGCTGGGCATGCTCCTCCCCCTTTGTCAGACCTTGCCTTGCAAAGCCCCCAGTGAAGTCGGCTTTTCATTTGTTGCCTACCAGACAAGCTGGGTGCTGTGGCCATCCCTAACCCCTCACTCTCAACTCAATTTCCGTTTGGAAACGGAGCTGTAGCATGTCCAGCCCAAATGTGGTGAGACCCCAACTCCTCTGGCAGGCTGACAGTGCTCTGATGCTGCAATTGCAAGCTCTATGGGTGATTAAAACCCACCAGCATGATCCTTGCCCATTCACCTCCAGAAGAGTGAGGGCATCAGGTGCAGCCACTGGACCTAAGCCAGACACATCAGGCAGTGGTTTTTTGCCTCATAGCCCACTGTGGAGCATCAAACCCACACCGGGGTCACCAGCACCCAGCCAGCCACATTGTGTCAGAGACCAGGCAGGAAAATGTAGGGACCAAGACCTGCTTGAGCACAGAGCATGCAGGGCCTAACACTTGCAGAGGACATTGAGTGTGTCAAGCGCTGAAAGGAACACATAGAAAGCTTTATGGCTCCTGGAAACTGTGTAGAGGTGAAGTGAAGGTCATAGCTTCATTTTGCTGTTAATGCAGGCCCTCCACACTAGCTACTAGAGAAAAACCCAGCAGCCCTTTCTGTCCTGAGTGTATCACTCCTCTGAGCAAAAATCAGACCACAACACCGCAGAGAAAGGATGTTTTTTAATTAGCTCTTCATCTTTTGTGCTTGAATGTATTCATTTGAAAATATAGAGAAACTTATAGCTTTTTTTTTTTCCTGGTCAAGGGTTAAATCTAAATACATAAGTGAAAGAACAACTTCCTTCTTTGCCTAAGTCATAATCATGCTTGCTACCTTATTTCACAGCATGAGCCCAGGACAGCAAGAAAGGCTGTGTATCAACACAGTCAGCTTTGCTGGATCCTCAGCCCCTGTAAATCCGTGCTGCCCTGTCTTTCCCCACCACAGAGGACTTCTGCTCTCCTTGTGAGATGAGGGGCATTGCAGGCTGTTCCTGACACACCAACAGCGGCAGCTGCTCTTTTGCCAGGCAAGACAGTTGCTGGAGGGTTGGGGATGGTGGCGATGGAATCTGTTTTGAGGGTCAAGAGGCCACTCTGCATTGTTACAAGTCAGGCCACAGGGACTGACTCCATGCACTGCATGGAGTGTTTTGGGAGAGCTCCCAAAGTACATCTTCTGCTTTTCTTTCCCTCTGGCAGCAATCGCATCCACCAGTTTCTGCCATCAGCCAAAGCAAAGTACATGGATGGGGGGGCCCTCAAGCTGTGCCAGAACGCTGAGGCTGACATGCGCAGGGCTTTTGCATGGGCACAGAGATGGGATATGGAATGGGACAGACATTCCTCAGTGCTGGGAGCAGGTGCCAGCCAGAGGGCAGTTGTGCAAGGGCAGATGAGGTGGTGAGGAGGGAAGCTGCCGGAAGCCCAAGATGTCCTCTGACAGTGCCAGGCAATATTCAGGAGTGGTGAGGAGAAGGCAGCAATTCCAGGGCAGATGCACAGCGAGGGAAGGTGCTCGGTAAGAGGAGGCCTGGAACGGGAGGGCGCAGAGCACAGGGTGGGGGCAGGTGGGTAGATGGCCCTGCCGGCAAGGACTGTCCGGGAAAACAGTCGGCATCGGCAGGAAGGAGGGACGTGGATATGGTGACTAAACTTCTTGTCAAAGGGGGTGGAGAAAGGAAAGGGAGGGACAAAAAGAGAGGAAAAAAAAAAAAAAAACCCTGCATGTCAAGTCTGAGGAAATGCGGTGGGAACTACAGCCTGGCGCGTGTTTTGTTGTGTTTTNGGAAGGAAAAGAAGAAAGAGAAGTAGTTAACTCAAATGTGCCTCGCTCTTCTGCCGGGGCGCGGGGGCTTGGCTGGAAGGATCTAGTTTCTCTTCGGTGTCAGGAAAAGGAGCCACAGGAGGAGGCAGAGACGGACACCCAGACATGCCCGTCCCGTCAGGCTGCTGGCTCGCTCTTCTTTGCCTCGCCGCCGCTGGCAAACAGGTAAGGCTGCGAACCGGCGGACGGGGGAAATGCTGTGTCGCATTGTTGCTTCTCCCCTTGCTCGGAGGAGACGGCGAGGTCGGAGCCCAGGGCATCCTGCGCCGCCGGCACTGGTAGAGCGGGTTTAGTTGAACAGCTTCGCCTGCCTTTTTTTTTTTTTGCCTGTGGTTGTTTGGGTTTTGGTTTTGTTTTTATGCCAGCAACTCACCCTGTCTCACCAGCTTCTCTAGCTTCTTTAAAGTCAAAGTAGTCCAGACCCCAACGTTCCAAAGGAAGTCAGAGGATCTGCAGGGAAAAGAGCCTGCTTCTGCCCAGGACAGGGTGTGAGAAACGAGAAAATGTTTCCAGTGAAGTTCTTGAGAGATATAATTTGCATGTAGAGTAAAAGTAAGGCAGACTCCACCCTTCCAAACAGATTTATTCGAGAGAGCGTGAGCACACTGGTCCCGCAGGCGTGGGACGAGCGCGCACGGTATCCGCAGCGCAGATGGAGCTTTTCAGCCGCCCCCACTTGGGATACAGTGCCCCTGGCCCTCTGGCCATCCCGCTGTCCCGAACGTTGGCCACCCCCGGGAGATGGGACGGCGTTGTGACCTCGGGTCCACGGGTGGGAGGCTGAGGCTCAGACCGGCTACCTAACTCGCTCGGAGGTTCACGTGCTGCTCGTGGTAGAGCCAGAAGCCAAACCCCAATCCCAGGTCAGCTGCCCCAGAAGGGCAGCCCTTTCCTCTGAAGGGGAAAGATCTGAGCGAGGTTTGGCTCTGCGGTTGTTTGCAAACAGAGCGTGCTCTTGCTGCAGCTTCATACAATGCCAGGTGGTCAGAGTGATTTACACTTGGTGTCGTTCTTGGTCTTTCCTGCTTTTGGAAAGACCATTTTCTACGGCCAGCTCTAGCTGAGCCTTGTGCATGATATACATCGGGTGTTCTCCATAGGTTTAAATTTGCAGAACTTTGCTTTGCTTTTTCTAATTAGGCAGCTTAAAAATGCTTCCTCTCCCTTCGGGTTATTTAGACCCTTCTAGACGGGCAGGCTGTTTACAAATCCCATGCTACCCCCACTTTATTTCCTCCATTAATCAGTGTTTGGCAGCCTCACTACCTTTTGTATTTCTTTCATCTGAACTTCTAGTATTTCTCTGTGTCTCATTCTTGATATGTTAAGTGCTTCCCTCAACATAGTGCTATAACTGGGCCATGGCTGGGTACCCTGAGAGCAAGGTGCAACTTCAAGAAAAAGAAGATAAAAACCCAAACCAAAACAAAAAACCCTCTACTGTCTACAGCTTTCAATTTAATGTCTGACCGCATAGTCCTGAGAGCCTTTCCTCTGGATCCTTAGTCCTAAATATGTTGCCTAAAACCACACAGGCCTTTTTTTCCCCTCTAAAACATATATTTAATTTTGTTCACCCTCGCTCTTACACTTTCTTCAATTGCTGCCTTCCAGGTGTTCTCCATATGTATATGAATGAGTCTGCAAATTTCAAAACTGATTTTTACATCATAGCTTTCAGGTGGTTTGTCCTGTTCTTCGGTATTCTCTGTGTCTGTCTTTTTTCCTGCCCTGGTGTTCAGGACTGTGATCAATTCAGCATGAGGAGCAGGCTTCAATGTTCTTTGCACCTTTGCTTCTGGTCACTGACCATTACATGCTTGCTTCCTTCTGGAGCCATTTGGGGTTAGTGCCCTTTTCCCCTTTGGAATCTGCTCATTGCTTTGCCTGGAAGCCTCTCAGCTTTTGACCAAATCTTGGAAATTTGGGTTTCCATGCTGCAGCTCCCAGCGTGTAGAAACCAGGAGGAGCTCCTCGTTATTTCTCACCTTTTGATTCATAGCCATTCACAGGACATAAGGAACTTGTATTTGTTTTGGGCTGATGTGTAAAGTCTTTCCACTGTATCCAATATGTGCTTAATTCTAAATGGTTGTACAGGGTGCAACTTTCCATAGCTATTGCTTTGGACAAGGAGCAGTACAAAATTGTGTGAGGCTCCAGGGAAGTTGTAGTAGAGGGATAAGCCATAATATGCCAAAGAACATGTTAATTTAATATTCTGCCTGCAATAGAGAGCAGAGCATGCAAGTCGAGCCTGCAGGTCAAGCATGCAAAAGCAAGGTAAGCCTGGAGAGGTGCTGCTCCCAGCCAGCCTTTCAGGTTCTACTTTGTTTGATTTGAACAGTAGTTTCTTAGAGGAGCGCTGCTTTCTGGTGGAATGAATTGTAAGAATATGCGTGGTAGAGCTGAGGTTTTTCTGATGCACTCGTGTTAGTTTAGACTCAATAATACAGTGGGATAGTGCTAGGTCAGTGATATTTGCAATGTATTTCCTGCAAAGAATGAGAAACACTTGGAAATGTAAGTTAATGAGTACTCACTCATAATTCTGCTGAGAACAGACATGATCATCGTCATCATTTTCACCAAAGAGGAAACGGGACCAGAGAATTCGTGACTTGCTGTAGGTCACACAGCGAGCATGGAGCAGAACTTCTGGGAGCAGAGCTCCGCCCTCCTGCTTATCTTGTGCTTCAGCCACAAGATGATCTTTCCAAGTGTTTTGTTTTGGGCTCCCGTTGGACATGTTTTCTTTCTGAGGCATGATCTGCTCAGCTTTTTTGCACAGAATAGTCACACCCCTTTCCTTGCTTAGCAAGTAAAAGGGCATCAGTGTTACTATCAGGTGGGAGTCAGAGTCTGTGGCTTTCACTGGTTGACTGAAGATTCTTCTCCCCTGCTTTGGCAATGAGGTGGGTTCTTCCACTGCTCTGTAATATTTATTTTATGCGGAATGGGTACTCATTGCAAGCATCTGGAATTCTTTGTAATATAGAAAAATTTTGGCCAAAATACAGATTTTTCTTTTAATTTCCTAAAATGCAGTCTGTATGATGGGAAGGGAAAAGAAGAGTGTAACAGTGACTATACTGTGTTATATCATGGGCTCTCCTGGTCCATTATTCCTGCTCTGATCAGGGCGAAAGGTAAAGCAAAACCTCTACAATATCAAATCTAAACTCCTGGATTTATTCTGTCACTTACAGCATAGGCTTCAAACCTACAATAGTTCAATTAGTTCACTTGTCAAAATTCCCTTGCAGGAATGGTTCCTGCGAAGGGCACTGACGAGTTTTTAATTGCTTTATGGTTTCCCCCAGAATATGTGAAAGATCTTACAGCACCTCATATGAAAGGAATATAAAACTGCATCAATCCATAATACAAGAAACCTCTCCCGCTTCTTTTTTCATGTTAAGCATCATCTGCCTGATATGATTTCTTCTTTCCCACCAACAGGACCAAAACAAATCTTTACTACATTTCACAAGTCAGTAGAATTTAAAGCTTATCAGACATCTCGAGGGTACTGACTGATGTCATATAGGGCACAGGGCTTTCTTCATACTGTGCCAGAAGAAAAAAAAAAGCAGGTCAAGCTTGACTGTGAGATTGACTGTGTCCCTGATTGTCTGTGTCTCTTGCCCGTTACTGTCTGTTGCCCTCAAGCTCAAAAAAGTGGGATGTAATTTGACCGATGTGCAAGAGCCAGTGTGGACAGTAAAAGGGATGCGTGCATAACTACAGTGTAGAAAATCACGGAAACCTCAAAGTGGTGCCCTCTGGCATTTATACCTTAACACTATTTAGAGGAATCATATCTGAGTCACTTTGCTGTGTTTACCATCTGTCCCTTGGAGTTAAAGTGGTAAAAGACCCTCCTGTGTAGGTACATTCGTAGATGCACCAAAAAGGTAACTCTTGCTGCAAGGCTGTCCTTCTGCTTCTTCCTGCCCACTTCCTCTCTGTATGACCAGGTCTCCAGGAAGTCTTTGTGGTGACCAAAGCCAGGAGGGTTCCTGACACCACATGCTGTGAACACAGAATCCAGACCTCCCTTAATGCTGTGGCCCATGCTGCCAGGGGCTGTTCTGGAGTGCAAAGGCTGCTGGACACTTGGAGGAGGCGATTGCTCCAGATGCTGGTTGAGCTTACTGGAGGAGGGCAGTGGGGAGAAGAGGGAAACAGCAGTGACCTCATCATGACCTCAGCTGCAGCCGTGCTACTTGTACAGACTGTCCCCTTCCTTTCCATGGAAACTCAACTTGCCAGGTGGCGCTGGCTTCTGCTGCAGCCAGTCACCCCTGGTTTATAGATGCCTTGGTTGTCATTGCTTGCACAGAGAACCAGCTGCTCTGAGAATGGCTCATTATTGCGGATGTAAAGCACAAAGGCAAATATTTGTGCGTTATAAATGCAGTATAAAAATTAAGTGATGTTTAACTAGGTTGCACTCTGGACTTGGGTAGGCCTTGGTCTGTATGATGCAATAGCCTGCCTGCAGGAACTTGCTGCTTTTTATGATACACCCTTTGAAAATGGTCCAAAGTTCATGTAGTAAAAGAAAAACTCCACAAGCAGCAATGGCTGGAAATTGCAAGGTGGGCTGCAGGTGGGAATCTGGCTCTGCAGGCTGCACTGGCACTCAGGGCAGCCTGCTGCTGTGTCTACACAGTGGGAGCGAGATTTGGTGTGATGCTTTGGCACCAAGGAAATGCAGGTTTCCTGACTTTTTCCTTGTGTGTGTGTCAGCACAGTGTACTGTCCCTTTTGCAGTGGGGGTGCCGTGTGGAGGGCTCAGCTCTACAAGAGGAGTGATGTTGCTGACATCACTCTGGCACTCCAGGACATCCTAGTTTACATCCCATACCTATGCAGCCACCTAAGCTGCTTTGCTTCCCATGGTTACCTTTTTTGTTTACCTTTTCAGGGTGTGAGTTCTGGGGGGCCAAAGGCTTGGCTTTCTTTGGTGTTTGTGCAGGGCTTAGGATGTCATAGCTGCAAACGAACTCAAAAAGTCATTAATAATCACAGGATAGCACCCTATCCTTTTCCCACCAAAGCCGCAGGGCAGTCTGCCTGCACAGGCCCAGGACTGACTAGAGTTGGACCAAGGGTTGGACTTGATGATCTCTGAGGTCTTTTCCAACCCAATCAATTCTATGATTCTATGATTCTATGAATGGAGTGGATACTTTGCCCTGGCCTGATAACCATCACATAGGCTGCAGCATCCCAAGCCTCACCCTTGTTCCCTGGATCCATTTCTGCCCACGATCCCACCAGCACCCCCGTGGCAAAGGCACATTCCCCAGCCACTTGGCCAAATAGTGCCTCCCCTCAATGTCCTTGAAGGAGAGGCTGGAGCAGGGGCTGTGGCAGAGAATGGCAACCCAGGCAGAGAGCTGAGGCCTGAAGCTGCCTCTCAGCTCTGCAGAACCCTCTGGCTGCCTGCCTCCTAAAATCTAGATAAAAGTGACCAGGAAAGGCTGTGTTTTGGTAAAAGAGCCAAGCTGTCCAGTTTAATCCACCCTGCAAGAGCCAATTATGCAAGGAGGGGGAAAAAAAAAGTGAGGCCATTCACCCTCAGCACTCTGTGGCTACTCCAAAAGAAAAAAAATGCATATAGGGTCTGTTCAAGAATGACATAGAACAACATTTGTGACTACAGATGGGTGCAGAATATATTTAGTCAGTGGTCAAAGTAGAGGGAAAAGAAAAGAAGTCTTGTATGGAAATAAAAATACTGTGAAGTTTTGTTAGGCAACCCATTAATCAGGAATGCAGAAATACAGATAGGGAAAAATGTGCTACTAGGTTCATATGAAGTCCTAAAACTTGCTTATGTAGCACACAAGGAAATCTATTTTGAGCTTGTTATTTTGCTATAGCAAATAGTTTTGCCTTAAGAGCAGCATGTTCTTCAGTAACTTTTCATTGTTCAGTAGCAAGGAAGAGATGGTTCCTTGAATCTGATCTCACAGGGAAGAAAACTTTCCCCTGCAATAAACAGTGCAGTAAAACAGGCTGCTTATGGAAATGAGCCAGAGCCTCTTCAGATCAGGGAGGAATATACCCAGTGACTTGACCGGCCCGCAGTCACCGACAGAGCTGGTGCCTCATGATGACACCTAAAGAGTGGATTAATCAGTTCTCAGATGAGTCCTGAGCCCTTTAATAAAGGCAGCAGTTCTTTCATGATGGAGAAGGTGCAGATATGATCACGCAATCCTTACTCTAACTTACACCAAAGCAGAACAGCCTGTGGGTGTTACATCCCTCTATACAGCCATTGTCTGAAGTAAGGGCTACAGCCCTACCACTGTCCTTCATATTTCTACCTGCAGAATATTCAGCATTTGTTCCATGGGCAATGCTGAGATCCGGGAGAAGGAAGCCAAAGCAGAGAATCAGGTGGTGAAAGTAAGTTTTACCTCTTTTCTACAAGTTTTCTCTTTCTCCTCTACAGCTCAGCTAGGATTGTGGAATCTCCCCTCACACCGTAAGAGATTAATATGTTATGTCCCGCTCTGTGGGCTTGCTAGAAAGAAAGGATAGATAAGGATAGATATTAAGCATAGAAAGTCCCCACTGAACTACTAATTTGGCATGCAGCCCAAGAAATTTCTCATGGTCATGCTAAGTTTCAACTTCAGCTGATGAAACAGAAAAATGATGTGCTGATCTGCTAAAATGCAAGAGAAACATGCTCCCCCTAAATAATTATGTCTTTAGTGTCTTTTTTATTAATTAAGAATGAATGGGTGGAGAGTTACTCATGGTGAGTCACTGAGACTGTATCTGGAGCCGTGAGCCTTCTAAGCTTTCCTTTGGAGCGCTGCAGTTGCACTTGTTAAATCTAGAATAGATTTGCCTTTGCAGGCCTTGTCACAAGCACACCTAGGTATTAGCTTTGATAATGCCATTCTTCTGCCATCTTTATTTCTGCTTGTTATAGACTGCTTGTCTTGCTGTCAAGACTTTTGTTTAAATATTCCGGTTTGGTTAACTTCTGGGTTCCTATTCTCCAATTCATCTCCAAAATATTCTACGTAGTAGCTGTTAGTCTTTGAATTACTGTGGCATTGGGGGCACATAGGTTAAAGCATGAGGTTTTGCACCAAAGTGAAGGCAACATGCAGGCACTACTGACTGCCCAGTCAGTGAAAATGTTAAGTGTACCCCTCTGGCTGTCATGTGAAGGTGACTTTGTCTCTGAATGACAAATGTTGTGCATGTGATGGAAAGTCTTCAGTCCGCGGAAGCAAGCTGGCTGATTCACAGGTTCAGTCAGTAGCCATTTCAGCCCTACCATCTCTCACCTCCATCATCTCCCATCTGATATACCTGAGGTTCCTGTCTGCTTTACCCTCACCTCCCTGTTGCGAGGGTGGTCAGTGCAGCACTTCTCCTTCACGTAGCCTGCTGGCTAGAAATAGCTCTGCTGGGTTGGAGGTTGATGAATGGTCCTTTCCATTGGCAGAGCAGCACCAGTTGCTCAGGTGTTTGCTTTTTGCTGTGCGCTAAAACAGAGAGACAAAGGAAATAGTAGTGACTTTTGCCACCACTTGCCCATGTCCTTGCTGCATGTTACGGTTTTCTCTTGACCTCTTCATTATCGGTTTTATCGCTCACACTCTTTCTGGACTCTTTAGGTATTCAGGTTCTAGTAGGGTTTCAAGTGCCTATTTTTAAGAGTGAAATAATATTTAGGTTTAGCTGTTGCCATTTCCCGGCTCTGTTTTACCACGTGGTGATAGTTCTGTGATGTGGTTTACTGGTCACTGGAAAGTTGACATCACCAAAAGCATTTCATTCACAACATAAGATTTTTGTGATGAATTACAGGCCTGCAAGCAAATAACTGGAATTGCAAAGCTGTGACTTGTGTGCTGCTTTGATGTAATTTTTATCAGCAGTGAAGACTGTCCATGAAGGAACTCTTGCATTCAATGTGATTACAGTTAAGTCTTTAATATAGGACTCCTTGTTCCCCCTGTAAACCCACTATTTTAAAATTTTCCAGAGTTGTCCATTGTGCACATTACTATTTTGCACCTCAACAGAGTGCCTGGGAGCACCAGCCATGGAGTGGTACCCATCAAGAATCAGATTCTATTTTTATTCTTAAATAGTTTTTTAGGCAAGCCTCTAAAACTGGTGATGGGCTGAAGAAATCTGGAGTTTGGTCAGTGATATTGACCTAAAAAATCAGTTAGGAAGCTGTAAGGCTGCAAGCACACAGTCGGTACCTGTGAGAGGAGAGGCAGTGGCTCATATTTGAAGAAGCAGCAGCAGACAACTGCAGAAGTCATCTTAGCTGGGTACCAGAGCGCTGTACTTGCAGGGGCTACTTCAGTTCAGATAATGTTGCTCAAAGCTCAGTCCTCTTGACAAAAGCAAATAAAGTCTTTGATCTAAAGCCACGAGAATTTTTTAGTTCCACAGCAGGCAAGTCTAAGGACCTCAAAAGCAAGGGGTTTGAGTAAACATGGGCTCCAAAGTATAAAAAAACAAATGGTGTGTGCAAGGCAGGACAGATCATAGTTGTCTCTCCCACAGGTACTTTGTTGCTGTAATAATAAATGGAGAAAAAAGTGTGCTTTACTCAATGAAATCATGACAGATGATTTGAATACCCTCCAGAAACAACTACACTGAGAAGGTGTCATCTTAAAAGACAGTTACTCTTTGATGTGTCTTTTTACATCTCAATTTTTTGCCAAACCAAGATTTTGCTAATGAGGAATCCTCACTGAGGCCTCAGGTTCTTGTTCAAAAGTGTCATGGGAAAAAGGCTGTGGAAACCCCCAACCTTGTTCTTCCAGATTTTTTCTTTTAAAGGAAAGAGGCCCATGCAACTATCTTTTCTGAAATGTGAGGAGTGAGAAGAGTAATTTTAGCATCCATGACACACAGCTTCTGCTGCTCTCTGATTGCTCAATGGCACAAAGAATAAGTATTTCCTTAAGCCTGAGGATAGGAATCTGAATGTAGCTGGTTCCCCCTTTACAGGCACCTGTGCATGTGGGTTTTTTAAGGTCCAAATTACACAGTGGTGCTTTTCAGCACTGTCATCAGTGTTCTCCAGCCCTAAAAGCGCAAGCATACTCTTGCTTAGCATCCTTTTAAATGAATAGTTAAAAAAAAAAAAAAAAACAAAGCAGAAAAGGCTGCCTGCAGCTCGACATCAAAATACAATCATTATGCAAACCATGACATGAGAATGCCTGTTTTTCCAATGAAGTCAACTGTGCTACTCCTGTGCTTAGAGGTAAGCAGATGTTGATGTGCTTTACTGGACTGGATCCACCAAGCCTGGAGGAGGTTTGTCTTTTTTCTGCTGAACTCTTTCTCTGTCAGATATTCTGAGGTCAGATGTTCTGAGGTAATGTTAATCAAACAGGAAAACTGCCTCTTTCTTAGGAACTAGTGCAAATCTGTGTGCTTTTCACATTTTTGATGTAACAAATAAAATTGACACAGGATATCTAGACCTCTTTGAAGCACTTGTTTGTTCATGGTGATGGGATTTAATGGGCAGCTTCATCAATATCGAGACAATTAGAGGAATGACCAGGCTGGGGTTTGTCTCATTTTAAGCACTTCAGAGGAGGCTGGCACCTTCTCATTCATTGAGGCCTGTTCTGTGACTAGATAAGGGCTTGGCTCTTATCACTGACCCACAGGCCAGCATCGGATGAGAGGAAGGATGTTCCAGGGGTTCCGGAGCAAACTTGAGTCTTGGGAGACTTGGTTTGGTTTCCTGTCACCTCTATAAAGCCAGCTGTCCTCCAAGTGCGAGTTCCTCATCTGCAAAATGAATTGCACTTCCCCGTCTCAGAAGAACACATTGGCGGGAACGTGCTGGTCATGGCGAAGCATCAGGTCATGGTGCTGCCAGCAGCACGAGCACTTCTTAGCCTCCAAAGGTAGCTGATGTACAGGTTGGGACAGACAGGTACAGCCCCCCTGGCAGAAGAATAAATCAGGGATAGCCTGACATCAAGGAGGAGGTGTTAGCAAAAGGGCCTGAGTTTGGCTCCCACTCCAAGAAAACTCCAGGTTGTTTTGGTTTCCCTTCCTGTCCTCTTTTTCCCCAGTTTTCATGCTCGGCAGGTCCAGCCAGGTCATACCAGGACAAAATCCCTCACCTTTGCAAGGAGACTGGGCTCACATGAGTGTTGGCACATGGATGCTGGGAGCCTTGTCTTTATGCCATTGGGCATAAATCAAAAGAGGGAATATTGCAGCTCTGTGAATGCATTGCCTTGAGTGAAAAATGGGAGGACATGGACACAAAAGAGACTGCGTATTGGCACCAAGCATAGGTTTATGCAACTGCAGATGTGAGCTATACTATAACAGTAGCCCTCATTATATGATAAAGCATGGGGTTATGAAACAATTTCCAGAAGGCATCCGAGTAATTACTCAGCTCCCTTTGCCTTAGCACCAGGGCCCTGCTGCTTCTCTTCAGGAGGAGTTGCGATTCTCAGAAATTACTCTAGACCCTTTAGCTGAATGCTCTTTAGCAGATTTGCATATCCTTCCCTAAAAAGGATGACTTTACCCTTGTTTGACACTTCAGTAATTTTTTAGCCTTTTTGTCTAAAAGAGGAACTATTAAACTAGGGCAAACGAAGAAGAAGAGGACATTCTGTGACAAAGAGCAAGTGACTGGACCTGCTGGTGGTCTCATCACTTTTGTTACCTTTTTGCATGGTTGGATTGGCAATAAGTTGCTCAAGACCAATTGCTCTGCTGCTTGGTCCCGCAACATCACCTCAACCCCCTGCTGGCCAGCCTAGTGTTTTAGCCGATGAAGCCTAAAGTGCATTACAGAAATAAAGCTGTTTCCAGGAGCGTTATCCCTTCTCCCCTGGGCCACTGAGCGGTGTCACTGTTCAACTGCCAGGCTGGCCTGGCTTTCCTTTTCCTAGATAGCGTCTTGCCTTGCCAGAGCTGATTGTTATCATGTGCTGTGTAAACATGGAATGTAATGTTTGTTACACAAATGCTTAATCTAATCACGAGAAAGGTACCGCTAATGAATGCAAAGGAAGAGGGAAGGAAATTATGAGCCAACAGAAGATTTCTTGCACGACTAGACTCTTAATTTGACCTGGCATTGTTGTAGTGATTAAAAAAAAAAAAAAANTTGTGCTACTTTTTCTGTTTCAGACACACCTAGAGCAGTTTTGATAAACACAAATCATGCACCAACCCATTGCTCAAACTCCAAGCCAAAAGGGGTTGTCTTTAAGAAAAACTTCAGCCTTTTTTAGTCATCTTTGATTTACAGACCCTTCCCAGCATTAGAAGAGAACAAGATGCTTACAGAAAAGTATTTTCTTTTTAAAGAGGTTGCTATTGCTTAAATTAGGAAAGGAGGAAAGAGGAGATATAAAGACTTGGAGGAAACAAAGAGAGACCGCTAAATAGAGGAATGGAAACCAGTATCACTATGCACAAGGCTGTTATGTGCAATTAGATGGCAAAAGCTCCCTTTAACCAGCAGTAGGAGCTTTATTCCCGCTTTCTCCAGTTAATGTGCTTTTAACAACTGTAACCGATAATGAAGGATTCCTTGCTGTTGGCTAGACTTTGAATCCCCTTATCTATTGCAAGATCAACAACTGGTTACAAGGTGTTGAGTTTGCCTGAAGGACACCATGCTGGCCAGGGTCCCCAGCGCAAGCCATGCCCCAAAGCCCGGCTGAGGGAGCTGGGCTGCAGGTGGGACCACAGTGTGTACAGGCTGCTGAGAGCAGAGAGGGGTTGCAAAAGCCCATGAGTACCAGAGGCAACACTTCTACCTGTAGATGCCCTCTTGTGTACCAGTTTCAGGTGGTTTTTGGGGAGTGTTTGTGTTAGTTTTGTTTTGGTTTTTTTAAGACACAAAAAGCTGTTAGCTTAATTGGATCACCTTTCTGGATGGCTTCCTCACTTCTGAGACCACCTCTGCAGGACACAGCAGGAGCCATAAAATACTGCAGAATTAAACTTCAGTATTTTATGGGTCTAGCCAGGAGTATTGTGGATTCCAGCGGGAAGCTAGGTACTTCTTTTTTGGGAGTATAAATCATTCACCTTGCTTTTTTTCATAATGCTCTACATTAAAACTGTCAGTTGGCCAGGCCTTGATCTGAGGTAATTTCTGCGGAAGAGACTACGGAAGTATCTCTATGCCATTTTTTTTCCTTTACAATTATTTTAAAGTTGTAGATTTCAAATAACAGAATATTGTAAGAAGACATTATATAGCAGGCCAAAAGTTCATGACCAATTGCAAGATGTGTTATTTGTTTGTCACCTGGCTCTGTTCCAAGTCCCTGTGTGTACAGCATGGAGTACATATTCTTAGCATGTCTACAAAGCACCTTTGAAGTCATAAATGTTGGGTAGCGTTTACTGCTTAGCTATCAAAAATTCTACACAGAAGAAAAGTTTTCATTCTCTCTGCCAGTGCTGTGACTAGGTAGGTCCGAAGCTCTCCAGGTATATTGGTTCTCATGTCATCTCTTTCCTTCTCTGCTCCAGTTGTCACTACAAATCACTCCTCCATGTGAAAGTGAACAACACTATGAACACTCTGGACGGTGCTGCACGAAGTGTGAGCCAGGTATGTGAGCACTGATTGGGCTGTACCGGCTGCATAGCTGAAAAGCTCACCAGAAACTGCACTGTAGGTCAGTGAGGTGGCTGGCTCTTGTGACTCTGCTAATCTATTGGCATACCCTCACAGGTGCATGATTTCAGGCTTATGAGTGCCTTCTAGTGCAAGAGTAGTCCTGCTGGCCTCAGCAAAAGCCACAGCAGCTATTTTGCTGGGATAGCACTTAACCACTTTGGGACAGAAAGCAGCTTGATTCTTGTGTGCATAGGTAGGACTGCTCCTAGGCCATCATGAATGTTTCAGTGCCACACTAAATGGGAGCCAGACAGACAAACTGAAAAGGTGCGGGAAGAAATGGTTGTCCACAGCAGTTCTCCAGTGTTAGCCCAACCTGTTATTTTCCCCTAAACTCCTTAGACAGCTTTGTGCAACTTCCAGGTGACCTACTTGTCCTTTTCTCAATCACAGGGAAGTATTTGTCTGCTAGATGCACGGTTACTTCTGATAGCGTGTGCCAGCCGTGTGGCCCAAATGAGTATATGGATGTCTGGAATGAAGAAGATAAATGCTTACTACATAAAATATGTGATAAAGGTGAGCTGATCATACTGCGGAACCTTTAATCCACATTAGTGAAACATGAAGAAAGTGGATCTAGGGAAGTTGCTTTGTTCAGGTGTCCAGTACTGGAGGCTGGTTTTGCAAAAGAGCCTGGTGGAAAGGGAGGTCCTCAGACAGCAAAGATTCTGTACTGAGCACCACAACTATAGTCTCTGTGCTGCTGATAATGGTTATCTTCACTGGAGCCATTCCCTCCTGTGAGTTGATCTTAAAGGTTGTCCTTTAGGATCTTAAATGTATACCCAGCATACTGTGCATTCACTTCCCCTAATGTGTTTGTCTCAACCTTGCAAAAAGGTCCATTTATTTTCTACAACACCTACAAGGAAAAGTATTGTTCAGGAGTGCAGTTGGTGAAGACCCCCATGCTGATTGAGGGTCTCCCATGCCATTTCCTCTAACATGAGTGGTTTTGCATCTGGCATTCAACCAAAGCAAGTAAGTAGAACAGGAGGCTCAGAAACTTGGGGCTTATTATCAGAAAGTTTTACTCCCATCTGCTTTCTCTTTTAGGGAAAGCTTTGAGAGAAGTAAACCCAGGGAACAGCACATTCCAGAGGCAATGTGCTTGTACAGTGGGCTACCACTGGGATGAAGACTGCGACTGCTGTCAGCGAAATACCATGTGTGCTCCAGGACTTGGAGTCAAGCCTCCTGGTAAGACACAAAAAGGGCAGGTACAAAGTGGAATGTTCAGCTCAGTCCTACTGGGTTGTAACATTGAAGAGATTGTTTTAGACTCTCAGATGATTGTCAACAGAAGATGCATATCTGAGTTGTCATTACTACTGCATATAGTCTTCCTGGACTACTTGCATTTTCAAGGCTTCTACCTCTATAGTTTAGTGTCTTGGATCAAGTGACTTTCACAAAGTATCATGTGGACATGGCAGTAGTTGCAAGATGTTCAGAACATTTCTAATGTTTGCTGAGGTGTCCGACTGTGAGTCACTAGGTCATGCATTACTCCAGCATTCAGAGAAGCACTCCTTTGAGGGTTGTCCCTGAGGCTGGATTTGCAATCTATTTTTTATCCAATGACTTTTCTCTGTCTTTTTTTAATGTTATAAGCAAGTTAAAAGTGATTAACACCTTTCAGATAGCACACATATTCTGTTTTGCCTGTATTCTGTTTTACATGGCTAGTAATGCAAAGATTTATTACATGCATTTAATTTACTCTCAAGTCTGATTGAAAACAAAATGCAGGTAGTTTGTGGGTGGAAAATACACAGTTAAGTTCAGAGTTGCAGTGAACACTGGGAACAGCTGCACCAAGTCTGAGGAACCCAAAAATAGCAGCACATGATAGAGTAATGGAGGAAGAAGTACTGCATGGGCCTAGAGCACAGTTGCTGTTTTTTTCCAGCCTAGCAAATCCTGATATAGCATTTTGTTTACTGTGGCTTCATAGAAGTGACAATACCAGTCAATGCCATTGTCTGTGACCTAGCATCAACACGTGGGAATTAAGAGAAGGGGAAGGATGTAACAGCTGTGTGTTATTTTACTGAAACTGCAAATGGCACCTGGTCATTTCTCATTTTTGCCATGTAGAGAAGTGCTCAGGTGAGACAAGATGCTTTTTGCTGCTGACATGTGACTGTCATTGCTGCTCTAATGTAACCTAAAATTCACTCTTCAGGAAAGCTTTCAGGAGGGCTGTGGGAGGAGAATGGAGCGGGAGGATGGGGAGCATAGTCATCTTCCTCTGGCTTGAAAGGAACTCACAGAAACTCAGCTATGACATTTTTCTTCCTTTAGTGCAACAGGACAAGGACACAATGTGTATACCATGTCCCAGAGGCTACTTCTCAAAGGTCTCTTCATCCACTGATGAGTGTAAATCCTGGACCAAGTAAGTCCCTGTATCTTGTGAAAAGACCATGCCAGCCAGGAGGCAGGGGGAAGCTTGAAGCTTGGGAGACAGCATTTCTCAGCGGAGTGTTCCAGGCTGCCTGCAGAATACACAGAACATCTCTGTTGACTGTGCAGTGATGGAAACATCCTCATGCTGAAGCTTGAATTCTCCTTAGAGGACAGCTAGAGAGAGCAATTAGAATGTAACTTGTGAGCTGGCACGGCTGAAAATAAAGAAAATATCTGATGTTTTTAAGGGTGGAGAAATGTTGTATGTTACAACAGAAAGTACTGCTCTGCATAAGTGTAGGACCCACAGCAAGCTTCCTCTAGAGAATGTTGCCTCTTTGTCTTTCTTTTTTAGCTGTACAGCTTTAGGACTGGCAGAAATCACGCCTGGGACTGACAAATCCGATGCAGTTTGCACAGAATGGACGATGTCTGAGCCATCGGAAGACGGTATGTGTGCTTGTACAGATTGTCCATTTGACAGTAGCCAGGGGGAGGAGGGATGTCATTACTCGGGATTTTGGCTGGCTTAAATCCATTCCCATTGTGAGTAACTCTAGGGAGTGCAGTTGTAGACCAAGAGAGTTAAAAATTACTTTTAGCATGGTGGCTCTAGGGCCTATGTCCACTACTAAGCTGAGTTTTACACCTCCCACTAAAACTGCATGGCAAGCAGCATTGCTGTTATGCTCATGACCTCCATCACATTCACAGCTCATTCATTTTTTCAGCCTGCTGATCTCCATACACACATTATCAGCAGCTTGTCTCCATGCTTATTTTATAGCAATGGATACAGCCTCATCTGAATCCCTCTCAGATATCCCTTCTTGCCCACTGCCCATTTCCTTCTCCAGTGTGGATATGGTACCACGGTGGCTGGCATGCAGTGATGCATCATGACCTGAGATAAAGGACAAATTTTTCCGGTTGAATTCTATAGTCTCCATGAGATGTATGTCCTCTATCCCCTGACTGAGATTAAGGACAGCCTGTGATCTGCTGGCAGCTTGCAGGGCAACATTCAGGGGAGCATTACCGAATCACACCTCTCTGAGACATCAAGGCTCTGGTTTTAACAGAAATGTCTTGGTGCCAGGTACCTTCACTAAAGGAGCTATTGCTTTTATTACAGAAACTAAAAATCAAATAGGAAAGAAACAAAACCCCTCTCCTATAGAAAAGCAGGTAAAATGAGCAAAGTTTGTCATAGTGCTGAGTCCACGTTACATGTTCATGGCGCTATCTTTTTTACATCCTGCAGGAACAAACAAGATCTTATACATGTTGATTGTCATCTTGTTTTTTGTGACACTAATTGGCATTGTCGTCTTCATTGTATACTACAAGAATAAGGGAAAAAAGCTAACAGGTATGTGATAGCTAATGATATTAATGAATGTGACAGCTGTGGTTCTCTGTGTGCTCCAATTTCATGGGTAACCATTAGGTTTAAAAGCTCAGGAGTTACACTGGAAGTTTTGTGCTATCTCTGTGACTGTCCATATGGATATACTTTATCTAGTACAAAGCCAGACTTCCAATTCCTTTCCTCTAGGCAGGCAGTGTATTACAGCATATTACAGGCAGCCTATTACAGTGTATTATACTGACTCATGAGGTGACCACCTCAGGGTGGATGTGACCACATTGTGGAGGGAGGAAGGCTGGTGCTGAGGATGGAGTCTTTCAGAGCAGCGTGGCTACTCCACATCCCATGGCACAGCAGACCCCTTCGCCTAAGGGAAGCAGGGACAGACATGGGGGCTTTCACTACCTGCTGTCTTCTTCCTCTTACTTTCCCTCCTACCCAAAAACCTACATCTGGACAGGTGAAAATATGGATTTCAAGACAAAGGCCTGATGTGCATTTGAGAACGTGATGGAGTTGATGTTTTTAGCTGGAGGCCGACATTCTGATAAGGCTTGGAAAACATACAAGAAGGAAATAGCATAAACTGTAAAAGTAGAAAAACCAGAAAAATTCTAGCCAAGGCATACTAGATAGCAGTGGGATACTGAGTTTATTATTAATAGAGTGAAAATAGTTACTCAACACTGTGTTAAGCCCAGGGTCTCCTTAATGAAGGACATACTGCTATTGCTCTGATCATTTTTTTATTTCCCCCTAAATATGGAAAGCTTTCCATCATCTCCTTTTCAAAGTGCTAGCAATTTATGAAATGATTTGGGAGGACTAGAAGGGAAGACAGAAATCCTCCTTGTAAAGTATATTTCAGCCTGTGTTTTAGAAACAAACTGCCTCTACCACACTAAACATGGATTGTGCTAAATCTGGAATTTCTGGGATAGGCTGGAGGAAATGGTGACTCTACTCATAAACCAAATACTTACGATGCAGAACAGGTTAAGGGAAATGCAATTTCTTTGACATTTCCATTGCCCTGCTGCTCTGCAATGATAGTCCCTCATTGCCTTTACATGGTGAATCCTGCTAACCTGAACCTGGGAGAACTGCAGGCTCAGGAAGAAGTTTTGCCTGCTTGTGGGAGGGTACTGGTGCTGAATGTGCAGACTCAACATTAGAGGAACAAAAGTCATTGCTAGGAACTGGCAGTGACTACAAAGCTGATCTATCTTGAGACATACAAAACCAGTGTAAGCTTCATATGTATGTGAGACCTGAGCCCTTCAAAGTCTCCTGAATGTGTAAACAGAAAACTAAAATTGCTAACTGTTAAGTGGCAGTTGTTGCCATAAAGCATTTTGGATTTATAGCTTTTGCTTGGGAGATACTCCAAGGAAATCAGAATTCATTTTCACTCCAAGGAAATTGGAATTAATTTCCCCATTAAGCATATCCAGATTAAGCAGAATGTGCTATATTTGAGCCTGCCATTCTGTGGTTTCAGTGGCTTACTCGCTTCTCTCCATGCTTCTCACTCCAGTCTGGGAAGGGCCTTTGGGCCATCCATGTGACTTCTCTTGAAATAGACCATACCGCTGCAAGCGAGTCCTTGTTGGGCCAGTCATAGCTGGGTGTGACATATGGCCAGGAAAGAAACCCCATTTGATGTGGAACACAATTTAACCATGGTCTATTTTAGGAGCTTGGAAACATTTGTTCCACAGAAATATATCCCTGTTCCAGTTACAATGAATCCTCAGCTAGACCGATGCTGGGACACTTGAACAGTCAGAAAAACAGGCTTGCCAGTTTCATTCCGTATGTGGATTGTGGATGACTGTGGGTGTTTAGGCCTGTGGTTAACTTCAGTGCCTGCTGTATGTTACAGCTACTCTTTTTGTTTTCCCTACAGCAGATCTACAGAACTGGGCTAATGAAGTGTGCAGCCAAATAAAAGGAACAAAGGTAAAGTCAAAGACACTGTCATTTTCTCTTTGTTTTATGTTTTGCTCATGGCATTCCTGACTCCCCTTCTGATCATGATAATGTTTGGCTAGAAAACAAGTTCTGAGAGTCTCAAAAAATGCTTGCAGATTTGGCTTTTTCAGTCTGGTTTTCTGTAAATGTGAGGCACATGAAATCACTGTTCACTAATAGCATCTGAACCTGCTCTCTGGTTTCAGACAGTTTTAACAGAGATAAAGGTCTCTGTGATTACTAAATATTTATGAGGAGGAAGTTAAACATGAGCCCACTGGTTGCTGAACACCTGAGATTCTGCCTAGGAGAAAGTCTTTCTAAATCCTAAAAGCAAGAAAAACTTCAGCTGAGTTTGCCCTTTGTTACATACCAGAGTGTTCACAGGCAAGAAACCTGGATTTGGAACAATGCTGAGAATGCCAGGATTTTGGTCTGGAAGAACAGATCCCATCCTAAAACATTCAGATGGTGGCACTGTTTCAAGTTCATGTGCACAGCCTGTGTCACACCATGGATATGGACTGAGTTGTTTCATGTGCATGCTGTCCCCACCACCTCTTCTAGGAGCTCTGCCTAGTTTAGCTGTTGAAAGAGTCAAATCCTACTGCTGAAAAAACAAACAACTCCATATCAAACAAAACCACCTTTGTAAGCAGGCAGTTCCTCTTTTGTCTCATCAGTGTTCATGCAACCTCCTGCCTTGGCAGCTGCTAAGATCCTCTGGGACAGAGGAGTGAATCAACAGCAAATAGTGGCTGGCGGCATTTACACACTCTCTTCTATCCTGGAAGAGCTGAACAGGCACTAAAATTTAAAGGTTCCCAAATACCCATCTTTAAAGCACAATTTGCATGAACTGCAGGAGACCCTTGAATTATTTCCCAATCCTATTTTTTTTGAGCTGCAACCTGAAATACAGCTTTACTGTGACAAGTACTGACAACATGCAACCTTGTCTGTGTGACTTCTTTTCTTCTAGCTTGTCTCAAGCCTTCTGAATCAACCCAGGTTCTTTCTTCAGTTATTGCTGATATTAAAGATTTAGTCCCCGGTAAGGCCTTCACAGATCAACAGCCCTTCAGATACACAGGAGGTTTTCAAAATCTAATAAGCATTTAGTTGGGTCTTACTGATGGTCCATAAGGAACAGCAGAAGCCAGTAACTCTTCTAGATTTATTAACTGTTCTTAAGTGACCTCATAAGAATGAGGAATAGTCTTCTCACAAAATTAAATGTGATTGCCCCCCAGGCCACTGGCTTACCTGCTGAAAACAGCATCACTAGTCACCATTTCACAGCACGATAGAATTAGACTTCAAGACTCAAATATAGCAGTGCTGCTCAACCTCAGCAGCTCCACACAGAGGAAGAATCATGATCTGCCTTCTCCTTCTTTGTATAGAAAGTAGCTTTCTGCTGTTCTCTTTATTAAAGACCTTTTTTTTACTTGGAATCTCTTTCAGGAGCCCCCCAGAGACGTGTTTGTTACTGTGAATATCACAAATGCTGCTGTCCCCCACATCTCTGAAGGCATGTGTCTCCTGGACCCCTCTGGCTCTCCTGTCCCTGGAAACTCATGCTGCCCCAGTGGTCCCACTCCTTGCAGGGATGGGAACCCCAGCACAGAGCCATGCAAGGCAGGAGATTTTTCTGTGGGAACTAAGACTGATGATTACCATTTCCCACCAGTTCCCATGGAAGATGAATACATGGATAAGGATCTCAATAACACTGATCATTTATCTTTACTAAGTCAAACTGCCAGTAAAACTGTGTCATCATTTTCAGAACCAATGGAAGCAGGGGAGAATGACAGCTTTTCAGGGATTGGGAGCACAGAGGACATATCAGTCTCTCAAGGCTTTCACCCTCCATCCAGCACAGATGGGGCACACATTGCCATGGACCATCTTCTTCAGAAATCTTGTCAACATGCCCACAGTTGCCTGACGGAACCAGGCAACAAAGACACAGATTGTTTTGCAACAAACTGTGACTCAGAGAAGATCTGTGTGAGGTGTGGCATTTCATACAAGGAATCTCCACAAAAGTGGAGCAAACCCTGTTGTGCTGTGGCTGACAGTATCTCCACCTCCCCAGAAACTGGCTCCTGTGCACAGTGCACCTGTGGTTTGAATTTTCTCTCTGCTGCTCAGGGCACTTTAGGAAATTATCATGGTTTGGAAGATGCATCTTCAGATAGTCCCAACATGCAGTACCAGAACACAAACAGAAGCACTTCAGGGGCACACAGAAGCACTTCAGGAACAAACAGCAGCACTTCAGACCTCCCTCCAGCATCTGGTAAGCCCATTAGGCTTGACCCATACACCATTTTATAGGATTATTCTCTTGCTAGATCGCTAGTATTCAGAGGATCTGATTTAGGATAAGAATAAAATTATGCCTTTTCAGTTGATTGCCCTAAAGCTAATATGAAAAACAAATCTGAATACAAACCGAGGCCATTTGGTTTGTTGTGAGAGTATGAACCCCATGAGGGACCACTGTCCTGCCCTGATCTAACCAGCAATGCAGAACTCATCTTCTGGCTGTCACTGCAGAGGCCAGGTAGTTCTGTTAGCAGCCGTGGGTCTTGGAGAAAACTTAGAATATCAGGACCTAGAGGCTGAGTCAAGGAAGGGTGGATAATGCTCAGACAGATAGATTCCATTCAACGTCTGCATGCATATTTTTGCTAAGAGGTTTAATTCCAGTTACTTTTGTATGGTGGTCAGTGAAATTCCAGCTGGAGCTGTAACTTGGTGGTCACAGTTGGATCTAAGAGATTATGTACATTTTTCTGCCTTTAGCTCTTTCATTTTAATTTCCTAGGATATAAGCATTCACATAAAAATAGTTTCATACAGACACTGTTTCTCCATACATAGGTACTTTTTCCCCAAAGCAACTCCAAAACACCGATGCCAGTTTAATAACTGTCTACCAGTTTATTCATTGAGTAAATATATCAAAACTGTCAAATGAAAGCTGGGGAAGAAATCACTGAAGCAAAACCAGCAGAAGGGAAGTTAATAGCCTTCTCTGGATGAAACCTTCTTTCCTCAGGCTTTTTTTTCAGTATAAAGGTCTGCAATCTGCCTGTCATGTGTTATTAGTCATTTTAGATTATAATCTCTTAAAGTCAGATGTTCTATTTTTATTTATATCAAGGCACTGCCAAGTATAATGAGACCTTAGTTTTGAGTGGGACATTGAAGTATTACTGTAATACCCACAGTGGTTGTAAGCTGTTGCCCTTCTTTAAAACCATGTCATTACAGAAGACATTCTTGTCAGTCTGCCAAAGCCCCAAAACAACACACTTGAAGGCCCTTCCTCTCTCAACATGCATGCTATATGGGAATCTGAAAGTGTGTAGCATTCATCTTCCAAAGTGCACAAATTCCTTCTGCTGCTTCAGTTTCCTGAAATCCTGACACAGTTTCACTGTCTGGTCTGTACAAAATGCAGCAGGAGTAATGAGAACACAGATTATCTTTTTAGTTATTGTTGGAAGGTGACAACTGAAAGTCAAGTTACATTTGGTACTGCTTTTCTTTCTAAATCTGATGTGAAGAGAAAGAGAAAATATTAAGGAACAACAGGGCAAACAGGAGAGCTTGAATTTATGTGAGTGCTAGAAAGTGCCATTTTAGATATGCAGTGTAATTCTTTATATGGCATTTTAATTGTATCTGTGCATTCAGGTATGTATGTACATGCTACAGTGCCATCTGGTGAAACCTGAGCACAGATACGGTGTTCCTAATCTGCCATTTTTTAGGCACAGTTGCAGGAAGGTACTGACAGCTGTGGGCAGTGTCAGAGTGTGGGTTAGTTAGCTCGTAGCTTAAGAGTCTTGCTGGCAGAGTAATTTTTTTTTCCACGGAATGGCTGTGTGCCACTGGCAACGCCTGGTTGCATGAGGACTGGGAGAGGGCTTAACCATAGATTCCACACCAAAGCACCCCAGCCACACTGGGGCTGCACGTGGAGCTGCATCAGCATTGGTCATTTTACTAGGCCTTGTGAAATGCCCAGATGGAATAACTGTGCATGTAAAATAACTTTCTGTAAAGCTTCTCAAAGCAACTGAAGTCACCAGGCTTTGCACACAGCTGTGCTAAGACAGAATGGTACAAAAGAGGGTCAATGAAAAATGAGAAGGAAAAAGAAATTCCATGAAATTTTGGTTCTAGTTCCCTAAGACTGAAAATGACAACAGAAATGGCAAACTCTGTCTTGTCCTCTGAAACAACCCTAGAGGACCAAAGCGAACCTCTGGACAGGTGCCAATTGTAGGGGTCATACTGGAGATGGAGGTAAGCCTTCAAGCACTCTTTCAAACCCCCACCAGCTTGGAGGCAAGTCAGAACATGAAGCATCAGTTTATGCCCACCTCAAGTCCCATACAGCACAAAGCATAAGTGCAGGCAGACTTAGGTGACTCACAGTGAGGAATTGTTTTGCAGAGCCTTTCACTTCCAGATCCCAAAACAGCCTGGTTTGGCAGCAACAAACAGTTCTTACCACCTAGAGGACATTAAATGTCTCAGAGAAAATGATTCACCTGCATTGTTCCAGTTCTTAGTGAGCAATTACCACAAAAAATAATTTGTCATTGTAATGAATATAATCAGGTAGTCTGAAGAGATCAAAAGGCTGAAACACTGCAGAGAATGATGCCTTCACTCTGAAGTTGTCCCTTTACCTTTTCAGACTGGAACCACTTCACTTAGTGAAGTTCAGGAAGCTCTTGTGTCTGTTTTTTTGTGGGCCTCAAATATCCTTTTGTTTCAGCATGGTGTCTTCAGAAAGCACTGAACATTTGCTAGCCACGTTCATCTTAACATTTTAAATGTGTTAATCTGCCTTTTTTTTACTTCCCTCCCCACTGCCACATGTATTTCTGAATTTTTGATCTCGTACTGAGCAAGAGCTTTGTTGACAGCAAACGGCCAAGCTGAATCAAACACAGGAGGAACAACTGGCACGGAAAAACTCCTGCAGAGAAAACTCTTATGAACACCTCATGTTAATCAACAACACTTGGAAAGAAAGCAAGGCGCTAGAAATGCTGCTGAAGATTGATTTAAGGGGGTTCTATTAGAAAGATGCCCAAGAGCTACCCAGGTCCGGATATGAGTAGGCAAAGGTCCTAACTCTGCATAGCTGTAGCCCAGTGTCCATTGCTGATGTGCAAACATCACCCATGGCCAGTAGAAAAACAACATTTTCTTTGGCTGGGCCACACTTAGCTGCAATGAAAATGGGAATGTTTGAAATGTTGAGGAATGTAATGAGGAAAGGCACAAAATCAGGTCAGACAAGTAATGATTAAGTGAAGCACGGCAGGAAAAACATTAATTAGGAAGAGCGTTCACATGTTAGGAAGATTTTATTTACTTCATTCCTTCTTTTTTTTTTTTAATTTTCAAGCTTTAACAAATTTGTTAGTTTGATATTGAAAGTTTGTTCCCAGTTATTTTCTTTCTGCTCTGAGGGGAGTTTCTTAATTGGCAGAGCCCAGTCCTCCTGTCATTTGGGTCAGCAACCCATTCCTTGAAATGGCAGAAAGATTGAATTTATACTGAAAAATCTGTAACCACAAGCAGACTGACTGAAACTATAACTCTATTAGGTTACTGTAATATAGACTCAGTCTCTTCACTGGAGTTGGCGTATATCCAGGTAAATCCATGAGGGTGCTAGGTGAGTACCAGTATCCACATGAAGGATCAGGGCAATATAAGATAAGCATATAAGCTTCATGTCATTTGGACACTGTGTGACTGTGTGACCTGACATTAAGCCTTTCAGTATTTATTCAATAAGCCTGCTACATAGCCCACATAGTAGGTTTGATTGGGGTTTTATTTTCCCTTTGGCAAACAGTGTGATTTCTGTGACTTTTAGTAAGTCTCATAATTAGAAATAATTAAGTCACATACCACAGACAGAAGTAGGTTGGACACAGCCTATGCGTTGAGCAGCACAGGGAACATGAGATCCTCCCTCTTTCTCTTGCTTCCCAGATCCTAACTCAGAAAGAAAATATTTCCAAGCGTTCCAGACAGGCTCCCTGTGTATGACAGACTTTGTCCTGAGGAGACAAAAATGGAAATAATGAAAAGGTCCAGTGGAAGGCATTGATTATAAGAGCATCCTCATGTCACAGGGGAAAAAATAATGACACGAGTAAAGCCACCACAGCAGATTAGGTTCACTGCACTAAGTGGCCACCTTGTGAGTGGAAAATATTAATCATGTCTGTCTTATTTTCTCCCCCTTCCTTCCCCAGGAAGTGTGATTGGAAACAGTAATTCCACCTTTATATCAAGTGGACAAGTAATGAATTTCAAGGGCGACATCATCGTTGTCTACCTTAGCCAAAACTCTCAGGAGGGAGCAATGGCCTCAGGGCTGAGTGAGGAGAACGTGGGCAGCCCTGTGCAGGAAGAAAATCTCAGCCGCTGTGAGACTTTTGCCGGCAATGCCCAGCACTACAAGGAGAAGTGTGCGGAGCTGCAGGGCACCAGCCCAGCCCTGGGGAGCGGAGTGCCACAGTGGCCTGGTGTAGCCCTGGCCCAAGAGCATGGCCCATCCTGCAGCGGGCAAACCTCACAGCCCGTGCAGGAGGAGGGGAAGCTGGGACACTTCTCAGAAAAGGTGTTGAACTGAGAAGAAATGGTGTCCTCACTGCGGGCCAGAGTGCTGACAGGCAGCCCCCGATGTGGTGTGGGGCTGCCGCCACGCTGTCAAAAATCCCAGGTATTGTGACAGACTGGGAGACTATTGCTGCCCCTGATGTCTCATGGGAAATTTTACAGCTGGAAAGGACCCTTGTGACGTACATGCCAGTGCTCTTGCTAGGGAGGTGACTGATGGGGACAGGCGTACACATGAACCTAGGCATACACATGAAGCTAGGCACACTGCCCTCATTGCAGAAGCACCGGCAGGACTTTCTTCTCTCCCCAACGGGGTAATGGGCTCCCAGAGCTGAGATCCTTCAGGCTGGGGACTATGTGAGGAGGAGAGCACTGCTGTCCAGGCGTTCAGGGCTCTCCCAGAAGGAGACAACATGGCAGAGGACTGGACTGATGGGGGTCCCCTGGGATCTCCCTCAGGGTTTTCTTTTTGCAACTAAGCTGTACCCGTTTTGCTGGGTCTTGGACCTCTTTGTTGCCGCTGGTGGTGGAAGGAAGCCATAGTGCTGCTGCTGAACTTTGCTATCCTGTGGTTATCTGACTGATGGCATCAGCCCTTCCCATCTTTTTCCAAGGAAGCAGATACTCCAGTCTCAAACCAGTGCCAGAGCCACCACCCTGGTCTACCATTTATTAACTTGTGGGTATAAATAGGTGTGTGTAATGCTGCCACAAATGGATGATACATGCCTTAAAAGCATATCAGATTAATCTCAAGCAAAGAGCATTTATAGTGATCCTGATTCACCTCTGCCTTATTGCACCTCATCAGAGGAGTTCAAACTCCTGGAGATGAGAGTGGCAAGTGCCTGGTGTGCTGCTGCTGGAATAACATTGCTATAGTTTAAGACACATTGTTTGTAGCAGGTGGAGGAAGGGTCTATGATAACAAGCTATGGGTATTTCCTCAGTGACAGGAGAGGGAGCAGTCACCTAAAGGTGGAGAATTTGATCAAAGTCAAACACTCATTCCTTCATCTGCCCAAATGATTTTGTCATTCCTTATGATATTTTCATTAATAAGAAGAGGCTTATTTAGGTAGCATGAAGCTATTTCCAGAACTTGGCTTGTGTGAACTGAAGTCAGAGCGTAGCCACTGTCACAGTGGAAGCTAATAAGCAATGGGACAAAACGTCTGGCATTAAAGAATAATAGCAGTTGTATTTAGAAGAGTGTCTTGGCTACTCAGCTGACTTCGGTTCAGGTCCAACATCTTTTAGCCTCCTCCAGCAGCCACTGTGGAGGTGAAGGTGAAGGGAACAGAGTCTCAAAGAACTCCTAAGGAAAAAAGATAACATTTATAATTATTTCCTGACAAAGGGTAATTTTCTGACATTCTCCTGCACATGTGAGCACTGCTGGAACCTATGTGCAGCCTGAGCCTTCAGGAGGGCAAGTGCTGTGTTTCTTGCCAGACAGCAAAGGGATCTCTTACCTAGTGTAGTTTTGGCTTCCCTGATGGAACAGGTAGGAGAGCTCTTCCACAGGAAGATTTTAAAGCTAACAGGTACACTATATTAGCTGCTCTGTGAAGCAAGAGCACCTGTAAAGCTGACAAGGTGACCACTGTATCATGATGAGCTAACGCATAAAACAAAAAGATGGGCTTAGCCACCTTCACCTCTAGGAATAATTCTACATTTTTTTATATAGCTGTGATATGAAGTTCAGTACAGATGTTTAAGACACTGTCTGGGGTGGCTGACAAAACAGGCGCATGAGCCTCTGTGCGGCCTTCAGTAAACTAGACTATCCTAGCCTAGACTCAGCCAGCCAGGTAGATTGCCCCATTCAGTGATGGCCCAAGCTACCTCTTCCTCTCTGAAGGTGCTTAACGAGGCTCTCTTATGTGTGGTGTTCTTTTGACTTTCCTGCTGGATCCTTTACAGTCTCTTTCTAGCTGCTTCTGGCATAATTCTGTATCTTCTAGGCACTGGTGCAATAGGGACAAGGAAGCAGAACCACCATTGCCTTCAGGCAAGGTGTTGCAGATATTTTCCCACTTTATCTTAACTTTTTCAGTTGTATTTTCCCGGAAAACTTTCTGCAGGACATCAGTCCTGCTGGAAAGTATTCAACCAGCCCCGTTTACAGGGCAGGCAGGACTGAATTTTTGTGCTCATCTCTGGGTAAACAACCTGTCTGAAAGTCTGTCTTCTCTTTTTCCCTCTGGAGCTTCTTTCTTCCCTTGCTTTGTATCTGCCATCAGAGAGCAGGCTCAAAACCCTGGTTTGAGAAGAGACAATGGGAATTTACTATGTGTCATCAATGAGGACACGTTTTTCACTCATTGAATTTCACGTTCCTCCTGAGCAAAGATTGAAACTAGGATCATCAACAAGTATGAAGAAATGTGTCCCATATGGGAAATGTGATGCATCAACAGATCCAATTCTTTTTCTTCCTTCAGAATCTACCCAAAAGTGAAGAAAAAATATCACAACCATCAGCATGCTGCTTGTTCCCTGAGTCTCTGCCTCGTTGCTTAGACATGAATCCCAAAGGGACTTCTTTATCCTCATGATTTTGTTTGTCATCAGTTCGAAGCTGGAGCTGGTTTTTAACATCTGTTTGTGTAATGGGGACCTATGCATTGGGCACTAATTTGAAGGCTTCTGGCTGCTATTGTAATATACATAATTAATAATAATGAAAATCTGAAAGATCTATTTGAGAAAAAGTGAAGATTTTATTTGAATTAATGGGGAAAATAAAAGTACATTATTATATCCATGTGCCTATTTTTTAAAAAGGGGACAAAAATAGAGCCAAATGTGACTATAAATATGTTCCTGGTTAGGCTTGTCTAACATTTTTTTTTATGTGGAATTGTTTCAACAAGAATTACTTCACTTCCACAGTATGTGTCTCAGTGCACATTCCACACATGGATGGAACCAAGTAGGAGCTCTCCTAGATCTGGTGTGGTAATGCATTACTGCTGAGAACTAAGCACTGATTCCAGCTGATTCCTGAAGTCTCCTCCTGCACAGCATGCATTTTTACAAGTCTCTGAGGAGTCACATGCCATGTTCATGGTGAGTATATGAGGTGTTCTTCAAACCCAGCCACTTCAGACCTGGAAGGACAGCAATAATTCTGCATACAGCCATGGGAAAGCAGGAGCAATCTTTTGCATGAGGGCACTGGAGCAGTCCTTCTTATCTCCATGGAACACAATACAGCATTAAAGATCAATACAGATGATAACTGCTATTAATTTGTGTACTTTCCTAGATATTCATGCAGAGACTGGAAATAACCCTGCAAGGCTTACAGCATACTTGAGAGTAGCATGACTGATATGTCATTTCTACTTGCCTATTCAGGTTCCCTTCGTTTTATCATATTGATGGTATCTGAGCAATTACACCTCTGTGTCTATCATAAAACAGAACCCTGAAGAAGAATGTCTTTGTGCTAATCATGTCTTTAATAGAGCTATAGTTTTATCAGATACCTCAATTCAAATTAGGCAGCAGTGCCCCTTCATCCCCACCCCCACCCTCCACCTCTTTAAAAACAATTTACAATGGTTGGAGAATTCACTTCTGCCAGCACCTTGGCAGACTCCATCATATACCTGCATTTCCCATTGCTCTTACTTTATTAGTGTGATTGCTTCATTTTTCCTTCTGCCAGGCAATCATAATTGGTTGTGGCTTCTCTGAAGCAAGGTTTGTTCTGGTCTTGCTTTCAGGCCCTCCAGCACACTTTTCACACTGTCAAACATCTGTTATGTTGTAAAATGTGAGCGTACATGAGCATGAACTTAGGGGACAAATGCTTTATTACAGTCCTCTCTGGCTTATGAACAAGGCAATGACAGCATAACATTAAGAAAGCATGATGTAGTAGACGAGCATGGCAGAGTGTCTGACTGGATGTGTTCTAACACTGCTTTTTTTCTTCTGCTTCTTCTTTTGGCTGGCTGGCTTATGGGTTCTTTGTTTTGACTGAGGATTACCACAGCCCTTCTGGTTTATTCCATGGCCTGCCTGATCACTTGATCAGTCCTTGAATGCTGTATCAGTTTTTATTTGCATCAAAGTTGACAGGTGTGTTGCATCATGTTTCTATTGGCAGTCTCACATTTCTATGCAATATATGCAGATAATCATATGTGAAATTGCTTCTGATTTCAGCTTCACAGGAAACTGTTAGAAAGGTTTCCAAGGAGTGCAAAGAAGCTCAGGAGTTTTTGAGACCACCTGTAGAAGCGGACATACACAAGTCACTGGGTCTGGGCAGAACACTTCTGAGGCTGCTATAAGGGGGTTTGCCAACGTCAGTAAAAAGGCACACTTTAACATCTTTGTCAGGTCATGGAGTTCAGGAGAAATCACAGCTAACCGGAAAAGGGCAAATAGTACACCCATCTACAAAAAAGGGGGGAAAAAAGATTTGGGAAATGACAGATAACTCAATCTCTCTTGGTACCTTGAAAAATTACAGAGTGGGCCCTCATAGAACCTAATTCCGGGCATGAAGGAGGAGAAGAAGGTAACTGGGAGAAGCCAACACATACCTCTGCTAACTTAGCCTTCCCCCATTGTCAGCAGTTCATTATTTGCTTCATCATTCCTTCCACAGAGATGCTGGAGGATGACCTTCCTCATGAAGATCGAGGCAAAGGCATAAAGGAAAATCTTCAGGTCTCACTGTGTCATTTGTAACTAACTCACCAACTCCACTTAGTTGAGGACCTGCCATTTCCATAGAGTATGTTAGTACTTTCTTTCTATTCTTGACACCTTGACATCTTTTGCCAGTTTGGGCAATGGCTGGGCTTTACCCCCCTTTCTCCCTGCAGGCCTTAGCAATATTTCTATATTATGCTTTGGAAGCCTGTTCCCTTTTTGGTCACTCTCATATTCCTCTTTTTGCATCTCAGTTCTCCCAGTACATCTCACTGTTCAACCAAGCTGGTTTCTTGCTGTGCCCACTCTTTTTCCTGCTTGGTAGATGGACTGCTCTTGTGCTTGGAGAAAGCTGTCTCTGAAAGTCTCCTAATGCTCCTGATCACCTTTGGCTTCCAAGGCAGGCTCGTCTGGGATGCCTCCTAACAAGCTTCCTGAGCAAGATCTCCTATAAAGGTCTGGGCCTTTATTCTGCTACTCACCTTCTTCACACTCCTTAGAATAATCTTATCACTGCACTGTCAGTCTTCAGTTGCTTTGAAGATTTTGTCTGTTTCTCTTTCCCTGTCAAGTCCACCTACCACCTTGCCCATGTCCTCAGATCGCTCTTTTACTTGGAGTATAACCCCTCCTCCTCTTCCACCTTTTCTCTTTCCTCGAAAGCTTGGAAGCTGTTGCCTTTTTTCTTATAGAGCTGTTTGCTCAGTCAGTTTCTAAAATGATAGAAACCCCCCAACATTTCACCCAGTTCCCCAACTGTTGTGCCTTTGGCTGGTTATAAGTCTAAAACCTTTATCGCATGCCTGGGAATGGGCCTTCCAATTTCATACCAGTAGGAAGGGAAGGGTGAGAGGCAAGGCTGGAGCTGGAGCAAGGAGCAGAGGTTGAAAGAGCTGTGCTCCCTGTTCTCACTGCCCTGAGGAAATGTGAGGAGAAGACACAGAGGAGGAGGCAAGGTGGGCAGCAGCATCCTGGAGACTTTGTTGTTTCCAGTGCCCAGTATGAGGTGTTATCTGATGAGACCTGGGTCCTCTCTCTCCCACAGGGGAAGAATCAGCTGGCTGCTGATCCAAGGTTTCCATCAAATGAAATCAGGCCTGTGTGTGTCTCTTTCAAATACAATCAGTGTATACAAAGTGAACTGAAATTTGCCATAGGCAGCACATCAGGACAAACTATTTCAAATGCAGAAACTACTGCCCTAATAGGCTGCTCCTATTGATCTTCACTGGATTTTAATGGAAGGTTATTTATGCAAAGCCTCAATTATTTGAAGCACTTTAAATGAGGATTTAGAAGGTGTTTCTCAGTATGCAGGCCTGGCATTACAGTTCTCAATTACATCGCCTTTATGAAGCGGCTTAGTTTCTTTATTCTCTCTGTTCTTGTTCAGTTCTAACATCCATTTATCTCTCTTTTAGTGTTGTGGGCACTGCTAAAGCACAGAAGTTCTTTCTCCCTGTGGGAATTACAAAACAGTTTCCCCAAGGACATTTGCCTTTTGCATCATTTCAGTTCCTAAGGTTTTTTGCAAGCTTAGCTGGTCATAAATTAACTAGACAACAGATGGTAGATCTCATGCTGTAACCCAGAAAATTTTTCTTTAACAGGGGTTTCCACTTAAAAATGCAGCTTCCCACTAGTGCATGGCCAAAATTCCTTCTGAGAACACCATTTAAATGTATTGCAGAATGGGATGGATGCAAGTAGCTGTAATGATCATCTCACCAGGCTGCTCATAAATGATTCCTGAAACCCCTGTTCTTTTCATCCTCACCCTATGGATCCAACTTGTCTGTTGGATAGGCAGCACTTCAGGGATATGTTAGAAACCTGTCCAGTTCATAGTCTTCACTTACGCAAAAAAATCATTTCAAGGGTTTTGTCCCCTTTGTCTGAAAGGATGCTCCTAGTGTAACAGAAGCATAAAAAATAATTAGGTTTTGTCAGTCAGGTTGGCATACTATATTTAAATGTTCATATGCTTTGAGTCTGTTCTCTTCAAAGTCATGTTTTTTGTTAGGTGCCATTTGGGTCTTCTGCACTACACTTTTATCTGCTCTGTAGTAAATGTTACAGCTGTTGCTTTGTTAATGAAAAATACTAGAAATTGGCTTAGTGGTTTTGTTCTTCCTTGGAAGGAGATGCAAAAACACATTCAAGGATTCTGTCCCATTAACCATTTTTAAAAGTCTTGAAGACTTGTTTCCTTTTGGATCTCCATTTTTTGGTTACTTTGACAGTAAGCACTCTTCAATGCCAACATTTTGTTCCCTCATAGCGGAAGTTTAGATTAGATATTAGAAAAATGTTCTTCACTCAGAGAATGGCTGGGCACTGGAACAGGCTCACCAGGGCAGTGGTCACAGCACCAAGCTTGCCGGAGTTCAAGAAACATTTGAACAATACTCGCAGGCACATGGTGTGATTCTCGTGGATGGCCTTGTGCAGGGCCAGGAGTTGGACTTGATGATTCTTGTGGGTCCTTTCCAACTCAGCATATTCTGTGATTCTGGGTTTTTGTGGGGGGTTTTTTTGGGTTTTTTTTCAGAGGATGACTGAAGGGCCGGATTGCTCTAAATCACAGATGGAGTCTTTCTAAATTAAAAAAATCCCACACGTCTCCTTTACTGGATGAATGGACACAGAAAGCTTAAGCTTTGCCCTGCTTTATTGTGACCAGAATATGCCTCCTTCAGGGACTGCAGAGCTGCTGGCTTGATTTCCTTGGAGTTCATGCAGATTCACTAAACAAACCCAATCACAGCCACAGCCTCTTTAGCTTGCTGAATAACAGCAGCTATGTTTCAAAGAGCAAACACATGCTTGGGTTTGGGAGTTTTATGGTTTTGGGTTTTTTTTTTTTTTTTCCTTTTCTCTATTTTTCTTTCCCTGTCCTAAACTTATAATTCCTTTTTTGGTGTAAATACAAAGGTCATAGTTTTCAGAACGGTGGGTGAGTCATTCTCATGTTCGAGCAATGTGATCAAAATGGAAACTTAGGAGGCCCAGTGTGGTGTGTATTCCATGCCACCAGTGTGCCCGACGAATTCCTTTGCGGATGCTGGCTCTCCTGGGGCAGTGTGATAGCTTACGAGCTCCTGACCACGCGCGAGATCAGCGAGGATGCTTTTAATCCGACAGCGCCGCATGGAAATAAACAGAACGCTTTTTGCTATAGGGTAGTCGCACGTAACATCTTTAGCAGCCGTGCTATCTACATGTGTATACATGTAGATAGTGCCTCCAGGTCGAGACCACCCCGGCGGTGCCCCGGAGGCGCCGCGGCGATGTTTGCCCGCCCTGTGGCGCCCGTCGTGCGCTCTCCCTGTGCCCCGTCCGGTACCGCCCGCCCGGTGCCGCCAGGTGGCGCCGCAGTGCCGCCGTGCCACAGGGGCCGGCGGCGAAGGGGAGGGTGCTGCTCGCCGTCAGCCCCTCTCCAGGGACTGCTGTCCCCGCCGGGCTCGGCCTCTCCTCGCCTCCCAGCAGCGAGGAGGGAGAGCTTGCCGGCTGTACGGAGAGCGAGGCGGGGCGCAGCCGGCTAACCCCGACCCACAGCCCTCCGCTCTGACACGCTGCCCTCCGCCCCCACTGCTCTCAGCGATCCTCACCTCACCTCACACCCGGGCAACGTTTTCCCTGGGAGCTACGTGAAAGTGCAGAGCCACAAAGCCAGAGCAGTCCTGAAGGACGCACGGCTGGATAACCTAACCTATCCTTAAAATCACAGAACCGTAGAAAGCTTTGGGTTGGAAGGGACCTCAAAAATCATCTGGTTCTAACCCCGCTGCCTTAGGCAGGGACACCTTCCAGTAGACCAGGTTGCTCAGAGCTCAGACCAACCTAGCTTTGAATGCTTTTAGGGATGAGGCAGCCACAGCTTCTCTAGGCAACCTGTTCCAGTGTCTTACCACTCTCACAGCAAAGAATTTCTTTCTAAGGCCACAATTAGGTCACCCCAAGGCCTTCTCTTCTTTAGGCTGAACAAAGATCTCAGCCTTTCCTCACAGAAGAGGTGCTCCATTCCTCTACTCAACTTGTTCCCCCTCTGGACTAGCTCCAACAGGTCCTTGTCCTTCCTGTGCTGGTGATCCCAAAGCTGGATGCAGCACTCCAAATGGGATCCCACCACAGTGACATCAGAGGACCAGAGGGGCAGAATCACTTTCTCCAGCTTCAAAGGAAGACAGTCACGCTCCTTTTGAAGATGGAAACACTGCAGCATCCTATGGCAACATACATGTCACTTCTTCTATTGCTAAGTAATTCTTCTCATGTCAAAATTAGGTCACTGGTTCAAGCTTGTATTTTTGTTTTCAGGCCACTATATACACAGAATATTTTATTCCTGGGCTCTTTAAATATATGCTATTTCACCCATTCACCAATCCTTAGTGACATAAATTTTGTGCCCAAAGCCCACAAGGCTGCTTTGCCCATGGAGCTTCACAAGGGTCTACAAATAGGGTAACGAGGATTCTTCAAGGAAATGTAAATAGAGATACAAAATGGAAAATGTATCTTAATCCCTGAAGCTGCTTTGAAATCCTTAGCCAATGAGGATTGTGCTGGTTTAAAAGTAAACAGGCAGGAGAAATGAATCCAACTCAAAAGAGTTTAGAAGTCAGAACTACAATTTAATAAAAAGATTACAATAGATACACTGATACAAAGGAAAATTGGTTTCAGCCCACAAAACCCAGTTGTACAACCCAGCCCCCTGGGGCACAAACAGTATGGTGCTCACCAGCCCCTGTGCTGAGCACCACGTGGTCCCCCTGAGTCCAAAACAAAAAGAAAAGGAAAACCTGTTTTCCTTCCAGAAGGCTGGTGGTTGCAGTCCTGTTGAGGTGCTGGTCCTCCTCTCAATCTGACAAGTGAGTGAGTGCCCCAAGTCCCCAAACCCCAAGCTTATATATGCATGGGTTCAGATAGGAACACCCAGTACCTCCCCCAGGGGGAGGTGTTTCACAATAGGCAATTTACTCAGTGAGTCACAGGATATTTTGGGGTACTTGATGGCCCATTAGCAGACATGACCCCTCAGGTTGGGTGTGAAGGTGTTAATGACTCCTGGAGGGGAGTTATCACACCTGAATCATTGGAACCTTATCTCTGTTTTCTCATGAACCCAGTTCATAGCCTGAAGTGTCAGGTGTGTCCTGAGCAGCTGTTGCAAACAATGCATCATTAACAGTTCATGATAAATGGCAAGGAGGGTATGGAATATGCAGTTCCAGTTACATTCACAGAGGGATAAACTGGTTCCAGCCACTATAACTAGGACAGAATAAACAGCCACAACAAATAATGAAACTGAAATCTGAATGGGAGGAATAATGAGTCATGAACAGATGCTGATGGTCTTAAAATGAGACCTTATCAGCTGTCAAAGTCAGTGGTACCTTGGGCTCCGTGAACACAATGCACATAATTATGTATTTTACCAAATGGATAAACTCAGGAGCTCAGCTAGCTGGGCTGCAGCAAGCACTGTGTGCCATTCACTAACACACTTTACAAAAACATACATTCAGTTAGTAGAAAACAAAATCTAAAGAGAAAAACTATTGGTTTTATTGGTCCTGTGCCAGCTAGAAATTAAAACTTTGAAGTCAAAGACTGTTTTGTGCTAGAATTAAAGCTTTCTTATCTGACTCTTGCTGTATTGGGATATTCAGACAAGAGTTTCCTTCTTTTGAAATCTTATCCTAGAAGTCTTCTCCTTTCTGAGCTGCCTTTGAAAGTAGAAATTCGGGGGCGGGGAAGAGGGGAGGGCGGGGAGGAAATCCTTTTCTTAACAGGGAAAAAGAACCCGTTAAATTTACTGTATTGAAAATTACAATATGGAAGTATTTTTTTCCTGCTGAATCTAACCTGGACATACTTTCCTGAAGTGAGAACTGCATTCTGTTTAATAAGTTCAAAATGAAGAAAATTTTTCCTTTTATAACTACTATAAGCTCTGCACTTTTGAGTCTGAACGACGACACTTAGAGTTTTAAATATGAAATACATTTGTATGTATTTTCCCATAGCCATTTCTGTAAATTATGATGTATGGCTAGAATCTAGGTTATATGTGAGGAGCATACTTATATCCTAAAAATGAAAGCATTACTCCAAGACTGTAAATTTATGAACCAAGACTACATATAGCAGCAAAAAGACCAAAAAACCAAAACACACACAAAAAACCCCAAACAAAACAACAGTAACAGCAACAACAACAGAACCCAACAAGTGTAGAAATGTAACACAGCTACTAGAAAAAGTTACCTTTTTAAAGAAAATATCAGCAACCTGGTAATATCCTGGTAATTTTTCATTTAGCTATCATGTAGCTATCATGTAGCTATTCATTTAGTTTATCATGTAGCTATCACATACAGTGCTAAAAAAATAGTAGAATTTTTGTGTATAGATTCAAACTTAATTAAAAATAACACAAACTTATGTTTGCCTATGATAGCTTTTAACAAAGCACAGGCGTTACATGGTTTGTTAAATGGTGAATGTTGTATTGCAATGCTGATAAGTAATATTAACAGTACATAGCAAATACATAGTATTGGACTCTAAAGAAATCGCGTTCATTCTGAAAGAATTTTTTCTCTGTTTTCCCCAAAGTTACATTCATATAGATTAAAAGACAAAAGCACCAGAAGAATTTTCTTGCTGAAAATCTTTTCTCACTTCCTCACTCACCCTGGGGTGAGGCATTTGGTATCTTATGGGATGCTGGTGAGCCATGGAATAGTCCAGCTGACTTCTTTGTGTTCAAACCAGCCTCAGTAATCCAGTTCTGTAAAAAGCAAGTCCCATCACACAAAGCCCAGGTTGCTCTTCTGCCATTGTAGACTAAAACAGCTTAATGTCCCAGATATCATGACCAAGAGCTGGGAATAGTGTTCAAACCATTGTATAAAGGAAAAAGCCTAATCTCAGGGGGATAGCCTTGCTTCACTCTGCTCCTTGAGAGAGAGTTCATGCAGAGGGCTTAAATTCTCATTCCAGTGGGATGCTACATCATACACTGAGTTTTGAGTAGACTTAGGTCTTCTGTCTGTCCCCACTTTAGTTTTCAAGTCAGCTGTGAAAAATCTATGCTTTTTTTCACAAAAGTTTTTGCCATAGGCTTCAGTGGGTACAAATTAACTAATCATGGTTCTACTTTAGAGAAAAGAATCAATGTAATTTTCCAGATTAATGGTGAAAAAGATATATGTCTGCACAGAGCAAGACTTGAAGGCTCTCTTTTCCCTCCCTAAACAGATGTCTGATTAGGGCAGCTTATCCCCTCAAGACTGTCACAGTACCAAAAATATTATGTGCAACTCAGGGCCCCTGGATTCTGCAAGCTGCCCATATATGACTTTACTATTGGAATCATTAAATGTTCTGTACCTACCAGCACTGCTTGTATGACTGGCCCACACATAAATATTGGCATATGTCAAGAAAAACGCTCTTCTGAAGGCCTCACAATAATGAAGCCTATATTCCACTTTCTGAGTAAAAGTCATAATGTTTCCTCACCTGACAATTTTGCCAGCCCTTCTACCCCTCTAGCCCATGGAAGGAACCATGCCCTTGCCTGTCCCCCCCATAACTGGCTACAACATTAACATGGCAATTTGAGGGAATCACCTCCAACAGTTTTATGGGCAATAAAGTTCTAAAGATGGGTTTGAATTGTCAGAAGGGAACTTCTTTGCAGGTAAAAAGCTAGTTGACCTCCATGAAATTTCTGTCTGGCTTAAGATTGCTTCTATTTTCTGTTTAACACACAGTGATGCTCACTGTTTAATGCATATACGTCACTATTTAGCACATGGTGATGTTTCACATATGTACATGCACAGTGATGCACCAGTATTCCGGTGGATTGTGTCTTCTAAAACAACAACTTGCTTCTCTGTGCCAAGCTGTGGCATTCCGCTGCCCTCACTCTTCAGGTCAAACACCACTCATTTAATAATGTCTGAACAGCAGACTGCAGAGCTGAGATTGCAGCACTGCAAGTTCCTGGCCCTATGTTGCCTACTGGATGGAAAAAGTTTGCAATTTTTCTAAGTATTGGACAAGGTTACTGTGTCTTCAGAAGGTCTTGCTGCGTAGTCCCATTTGCATCTACATGGAAAGAGATAAATTCTCACTTAATTTAGGTGAACTCCGAAGGGTCTGGTTGCCCACGCAACTTGCAATCCTGCTTGAATCTGATTATGTTTTGGACATTCATGCTTCCTCCATAGATTAAGGTTTTGTAGTTCTGACCTATATTCCCTCAGCCAGTAGCTTCAGCTCTGTATTGTCACATACTTATTACTACCTCTCTGTAGCTGGATTGTGGTAGTTTAAATTTTAGGCTTTGGTGAGGTTTGTTGCTCTTTAGGCCTTCCTTAACAACTGGGGTCAAAAACTAAGGAAGTATTCCATCCAATTTCCCTCACGTAATCAGGTGCATATAAGATAGGTGACGGGGGGAGGTTCTCTCTCGGGCTCCAGCATTCCTCCTGGTCACCATCTCTGTGACAGCAGCTCTCAGTGTTTGGGCCTCGCTTATCTTTGTGGGCTGGAGGCCTGAACCGAGGGCTCTGTCCGAGTCGTGTCAGAGGGAAGAGATTTGCTGTTCTTAAGGGAAGTGGTGAGATTTCATTGTATTAGTTATTTTGTTAAGCTATTCCCTGAGTTCCGATTGTGTATATCTGTTGTGTTTTTACCCCTTTTGTCCTTTTTCCCCTTCCCTTTTCCCCTTTTCCCATTGGGGTTGGTTGGGTTTTCCTTGGGGTCCCTACTCATATGTATATAGTGTTTCACTGTATGTAAATATATATATAAATGTATTTTTGCTGCAATTTTCCTCTGCTTTTTTTTTTTTTTTCCTTTTCCCTTTCTCTTTCTCCGTTTTCAGGAAAGGGGCAGGGAAGGCTGTCTCGGGATCCTCAGAGCTAGGCTGGGAGCCAACCCAAAATTTTACACAGATTTCAGTCCTATAATGAAGCATAGTGGAGCATGTACCCCAGCTTCTAGCTGCCAGACCTCATACATCATGCTACATGGCCATTTTCATTCAGGTTTTCAAGCCAAGGTTTCAGCTGGTGATATGGGGTGACTGAAGAGTCAGAATATGGTTCTTCAAGTGCCCGCAAGAGCAGCTACAAAAGGGTGTCCAGGCAGTAACCTTCTGGATTGATGTCACAGCAATGTGATGTTAATTGCATGGGCTATGTAAAAGTGTTTCCTTTTTTATGCAGTGCACTTCCCATCTTTTAATTTGCTGAATATTTCCTATTTGTATTACAAAGAATGAAAAAGAGAAGCTCTTGAACTCTCCAGGTCATTTCTCATTCCCCATGCTTGCTCTCAGATCTCCTCCTAGTTTTCTGCGTCCTAATGAATACAGTCTCACTCTTTCAGATGTCACTTTCATTGGAAAGTTTTCTCACTTGCTATTCTTTATTAAATTCCTCCAAACCCTTGTGATACCTTTGCTGAAATCTTCTGGGTAGTAAATACCCAATATTATACCTGAGTCTGCCCAGTGCTGAGTCATTTGAAATGGTCTTCGATTTTTCTTTTCTTTTTTAACTTTAAATTTAAAATTAATTTATTTGAATTTAAAATTAATTACTCAAAGTTAAAAAAAGTAAAGTTAATTTGAAGAATGTGTATTCTTTAAACTTTGTAATATCTTGTCAGTATTTTTGATTGCATATTAAGCAATGACTTTCACTGAGCTGTGCATTGCCACCTGGGTCACTTTAAAAATTGTGGCAGTTCAATTTGAGCCCTTAAGGTGCTTGCAAACACTCTCACTACTCCTCCAGCATGTATTACTTTACATTTACTGAGACTGAATTTAATTTCAGTTCCTCTAACCAACTCTAATCTCTGAAGATAAATAGGAAAGAATTCGGAGAGGGCAACTTACTGGGGAAAATATGTAGTTACTTTCGTAACCAACTAGCCGATATACTGAGGAAAACATCCTAAGGGAAACCAAACTCTGTGCCGACTTCACTTGAGCACCCTGCTGAGGTGAAAAGGTGAGGACCTTCTGGTTTAGATGCTTGGATTTCATCTGTAAGCAGTATAATAGGGCAGCGCCCTTTGTGGTCTGGAAGACAGTGTTTCCTGGTGCAATGAGTGGTGCCTTTCATTTGTAGAACTGTGGCTGATTGGCTACTCTAACACCCTGATCCTACAAGTATTTTTAATGAAACGCATAAGATGGAGCAGTGGTGTTGGCTTCCTTCTACAAATGTCTGTAGTAGTTTTGAGTCAAATAGGAAATGAAGTCTTTGTCCTAGCTTTGTAGGGAAATTTTCTGTGTAGGAATAATACTGATGAAGGATACTAAGACAGGACATGGATTCAGCTTTTCAGTCGGATTTATGACACAGCTTTTCCTGCAAGCCAAAAAAAGGAAAAAGAAAGAAAGGGGGAAAAAAAGTCAGACTTACATTTTGGGCATAAACATGTCTTTCTGGCAGTCCTGGATAGTTCATTTTCAAATCTGGGAACACCCACTCCTTCCTACTGTCTAGAGCAAAGAGGCCACTGGGGTGTTCCAGTGCACTTTAATGACGTTCTACAGGGAAGGCAACCCACCATACACAGCCTGAAATCTGCTTGCTTTCAAATTTCACTAATTATTCTGAAAAGCACCAAAATGATTAGTAAATGAGAACTGCTCATCGTTTTCTGATCTGTTCTGTGGCACTACAGTCATCAAGGCATGGTGTCAGTTGTGCCATTGAAGTGGCGATATTTAGGATGTGTGTTCAGACTGACAGTAGTTCTGGTCACCACAATCTTTTCACCACATTTCAGTTAGAAATCTGAGGAGGACAACTTGTACTTCCCAGCATCTTCCTTGTTTTTGAGTGGGAGAGGTTTGGGGAGGGTGGGGTGGTGGGGCTTACTGTGAAAATAGCTCCAATAAAAATACTGAGCAACCCCTTTGAGCATCCCAAGTATTTTGATACTCTCTGGCCAGTAATTCTGTTGTAAGCAGATGTAAAGGGTAACACACTCAGATGCCTACACAGCCTAATGCCAAGGTGTTGCCTTGCCATGGCCTCCTTTGCCATTCGGTGCCCCACAGTGCTGCTGTACCCTCTGCACCTGCCTCTGCTTTACAGAAAAGCTATTTTAGAGTCTGCTAAATTCAGTAATGTTGATCTACTTCTTATCCTTCTCCCTGTAATATCTAGTTGCCGTAGTTACCTCATGTATCTAAGGCAACCAGATGTTACAGAGGGAGGCACTGAAATAGCATCAACAAGTGCAAAAATGGTTTGAACTTACTTTTCCAGAGTTAAGCCACTCTAGGCTCTTTCCCTCTGACTCTGTAATTTGCCACTTCCTCTGATAAAACTTGCTGGCCTGTTCCCACCTTACTTCCCCAGCTGCTTGGGTCTGTCAATGTCCTAATGTCTGGGGTGGTAGGGCATGATTCCCCACTCCTGTTCCCCTGTACCGATGGCTGTGGGACTGTTTTTTTTTATCAAGGACACACTTCTGGGCTCACAACATATTGAGGATGTGGCAGTGGAGAGCAAGGGCTGCTTATAGTTGTGCTGAGCTGGAAGAAATTACATGATTTTATTTAGATTGGGGAAAATCTCCTCTCGAATGAGGTTTTATCTGTACAACAAAATGTTTACAAGTCAATCAGGTGGTTTCTGGTTTCTAAGTACTGCCCCATGGAGAACCAGTGACTTCTAGGACATCAACAACGGTGCTGTTTTCAGGACTAAATTTGTGAAACTCAAAATGCTACGCAGCTAATCCATGTCCCCACCTGATCAAGGATCTAGCTGAGCTAGCAAAAAGAAAATCACATTGTTTCTTATGTATCATTATTTTCCTTTATAAAGTTGCAGTTGCTCCAAGTTCCCAAAGAGTTGGATGTCTGGGATGAGTCTCCCTGCAGGTGCAGTACAGCACATGAGTAATTGGAAATAGAACATTGAAAATTCAGGATGCACGAGATGCTGCAAGAAATAAGTGCATGCGTAGGTCAAAAATCACTCTTCTAGGATAACTGCTCTGTGTGAGTAATATTTACAAGTCATAAGCCAGTCCCAAAGTGAGTTGATTTCCCAGGTGTTATGGCTATGTGGAAGTTACACAACGTTTAAAGATCAATGTGCAGGATTGGTTACACCTCTTCTCCTTGCCCTTCCACAAGGCCATAAGATGGATGGAGAGGCACCTGCATGCCCGGTCAGGTAGGAGAGGAAGGAACATGTGCTTTGCCACACTATGTGTGGGAACCATGCCACCAGACACTGTGCAGTCAGAGGTGTTCCCAGAAACTCTCAAAGGGCTTTTTGGAGCATGAGGCCCTTTAAACAATTTTTCTGCAACTTCAGGGCTGTATGGGTGGCTTTGCTTCTGTTCCCAAGTGCTGTGGACAGGCAGGGCTGCTGCTTAGCTGCTGCCAGATGTGCCTGGACAGAGGGTGCCTGGAAGAGGAGGATGGCTGCTGTGCTCCACAGGTAGCCCAGAAAAGAAAGAGGGACTTCCTTGAGGAGTGAGTGATGAGGGTAGGCTGGGTGAAATTCATCAGCTCTGATCTTTGACAGCTTTTTTTTTAAAACTAGTTTTGTTTTAAATGAAAAAAACCCAACGAACAACCCAGGTTGGAAAAGTTTGGTTGTTCTGTTTTTTTAAATAAATTGATATGGAAAAGGAAGTGTTAAGCAGATGGATAACTACCAAGCCAACCAGGGACTCATTACAGGGAAAAGTAAAATTAATTCTGTAAGGCGCTGCCTTTATTCCATCATGAGTTTCATATTACAGCTGTTGTCTTTTCACTCTCTCATTTTTCCATAAGCTCCAATTTCCATGTGAGAGCCCAGAGAGGGCTCCTAAGCAACTAATTTCACATGGTAAAAGCTTCTTCCTCTCAAGGTTGTAAAAGCACAAATTAGACATAACACACTTCTAAGACACCTTTCTCAGGCTTGAAGGAAGCAGGTGTTTAGTATTACATTAATTTTAACCCCCTAATTACTGTAACTTGAGTCCTGGACCTCTTCCAGCTTAATTCATTGTATTCCTCCGACGAGACTCCCATGCTGACTTCATGTGAATGCAGCAGGCCAGGTCTCCAGCCATCTAAGTCTTTCCTTACACTCTTTGGGATGCAGGAAATGAGTGTCAGGGAGATGCCACAGGAGTTTTTATGTGGTTTCTGCAGCGGAAGTGTAGCTGTCACAGCCTGCGCTTGGACTGCTCATTGGCCATTAAAGGGATGTTGGTGTCCCACAGGTGGTTGGTGTAAGAGAGGGCTGCCCTTGGCTCCTCTCCTTGCTCAATGGGCTCCAAGATCTAAGATCATCAGAAGTTGCTTAATGAGGTTTCTGCAGCATGCCTTCTTTGCTCTCAATGCAGTGGATCCCCTTTGGAGTGCCTGAGTTTGATGGAGGATTTTTCATTTCCCACTCTACCTTGTGCAACTGTACTGATGGGGCTGCTCCTGCTAGAATGGGAGCTACAGATGTTGGTGGAAGGGGGCATTGCCAGGACCTTTTATTTCACCTGTTGCAGGGAAAGAAAACACCAGGATGAGCACCGGATAAAGCAGGTTGGACTCATCACAAATGGCATAAGGGATTGTTCTTGTTTGCCCTCTTGGAAGCAAACTGATGTCACTGGAAGTGCTTCATGTTGGAAGATACCAAGCATGTAGGCTCAGCGTGGGGTGAGGCAAGGAAGGAGATGCAACTAAGCCATACTTTGATTAACTGTTGATAACCACAGAGCTTCTGAAGTTACTGTTATTAAGCAAAGAGTGTTTTGCACCTGATGTTTATGTTTCCCCTGTGGAAAGCTGGGAAGAATTACAAGGCATACTCTGGAGACACAGTACCTGCTGGGGCACTGGCTGCAGCATTGTGGCTGTGGTGCTGTGGTACAAGCTTACAGCCTGGTTATGGAGACCGTCAGTGTGAGTCAAACCTCTCTCTGGCTTTGCTAAGTTGTGGCAAAGTATGAGCTATCTGATTTAACCCTTGCTTTGTACAGCTGCTGGTTGGCAGAATGTATGTGGGACAGGAGAAGAGCTAGAGGAGAAAAAGAGGGGACATGATGGGGGAAAGACTGTGTGTGTGTGTGAGCCAGGATTTGAATGTAGCTGAGTACTTAATTGACGAGAAAGACCCAAAAATGCCATTGTGCAAAAACAGTTTCAGAGCTTGCCCTCCTTCCAGGAGAAAGCCATAAGGTCAAGGCGAGAGGAAATGAAGGCCTGGAGGAGTGTTTTATGGAGGGAGATCATGGTGCTCCAATACACTGGGTGATTTGCAGTCTGATACAGCCTAAAAAGTGTGAAGTACCACGACTTAACGTTTACTTACTGGACTTGGTAGAGTATCTGTCAGGCCTGCATGAGCAATTAATGCTGATTAGCAGTTCCCTCGCTGGCTGAACTAGTGAAATTATTCCTTCAGTTCTACAGGCGTATCCAGGGTACTGCAAGGCCTCAATTAGATTGGGCAGTATGGTATTTCCACACGTATATTAGTGACACAAGGCAGTACTGCAGGGGAACTATAAGACAAATCAATGTGTGGTTCACTCTACTGCCATCAAATGCTTCACTGGTAACAGAGAGCAGAGCAGCCACAGATTCCTGTTCTAGGAGTGATTCTGACAAGCATTTCCCTGGACGATTCAGAGCCATTGCTGATGGTACTTTGCATTGGGTTGGTTGCTGCATAATTTTACAGGGTTTTTGGTGTGTATGTGCCTACATGCTGTGTGTTCTGGGGCTTTAAGCAAGGACATAAATCTACCCATTATATAAATTTTATCAAATATTATTTTTAAGATACTCTATCTTTTAAATGGATCAAAATAGTCTTGTTTTTCTTCTAGGAAAAATAAAGCAGACCACTAATTTGATTTCCACATCTCTTAGACAAAATGGAGATGTGCTGACTTATCACATCATTAACAAGTGTAATTGGTATAGACCTCTGAAGGTTTATGTCACCCTGCTATAAGAAATGAAGTCAGCATCTAAGCCACATTCCCTTCTGTCCGAATGACCCTTTCTGATGTGGTTCTTAGGGAAGGAGAGCTTATGGCAAAGCCACTGTCTGCTCACAAACTTAAACATCAATCAGCTGCAGTCATAGCTCAGTGATCCGATGAAAACTTTTTTACAGATAAATGTGATTTTCTTACTTCCACGCATTCAACTTTCATTTTTCTTTTTCTTCTTTTTTTTCCCCCCACCCCCGTGCCTGCCTACGAATGAGATGCCTCAGCTTCTCTTTATATTTTTGCCATTAATTTGCCAGATGCTTTTGGACATCTTTGCCTGCTTCTGCTGTCTGTGGAGGGAAGTTAATGTTACCTCACCTCTTGCAAAGTGCTTTACAAATAAACATAGAAAAGGCTATGAAAGTGTTAAGTAGTTGTTTTCACTTCCAGGGTAGCTGGCCCAAGCCCAGTGTCTTAGGCAGCCAAAGACTTTCCATAAGGAGATTCCTGTGGCTTTCTGTGGAGAGCTCTCCTACCTCCCTTACCACCTACCCTCACCATCCAGTCAGGGGACAGGCCTGAGGCAAAACGACTGCCTTGTTCCTCCTGCCAGAGAAATCCTGCTTTACTCTGGCCAGGCTGTAAACTGAAATCTGTACTTCCCATGCCATGGCTCAAAATTCTCAGGAAAACTTCAGCTACATCCAAAGTAATAACTGAGCACAAGCATCCCAGGCTAAGACCAGACTTACTGTGGGAATGGCTGGATGCTGGCAGAGAGATTGGCTGCTGTGGGAGATGAGGGCAGCCAAGCCAAACAACTGCCTGGTCCCATCTCCTCCTTCTCCTTCTCCTCCTTGTGAGCAGCAGCCCTTCCACTGCTCACCATGGGGCCAGGAATGGGATGCCCTGATCATCAGACCCCGCTAGCCGAGAGGTGAGGGGCCCTTTACGTGCCTGGCTCTGCCAGGACTTCGGGATCCAACTTGCCCCAGCGATGCGTGGTGCTCAAGGGCATCTGACTGCACGTACTATAAATCACTTTCACTTTCCTACTTGAGCCGTGGGAATTTGCATACAAAAAGCCCCATTAGCTTAAATCAAAGGATATTTAGATTACTGGCGTTATATAACCAGAAGCATACACGTGGGAATTTGCATACAAAAAGCCCCATTAGCTTAAATCAAAGGATATTTAGATTACTGGCGTTATATAACCAGAAGCATACACTTGAGTTGTGAGTAGAAGGTGTTTCCCACTTAAAAGTGAAACATTTGCCTGTGTCATAGGAATTTTCTTCTAACCTGTTTAAAACATTTGTACTGTTTTTCTTGCTGGGTTTTCACCAGAATGTTAGAATTGAATTTCTGTAATGACAGGAAGTTGAATTTCAGGAAAGGTAAAATGTCATGGCGTTTTTTTCAGGTTTAAATATTTTTATATAAGGTGTTGAGCATTATTTATGGATACATTATTTCACCATCACCAAATGAAATATATTTGGGTTATGCCACTAATCATATTAACCAACCAGACAATAATGGCAATAGAGCTGCAAGCAGAACCACTTCTCTACAAGTCCTCATCCCCTTTGTGTTTTGAGTTACCAGCTCCTCTGTGGTAAAGACTAGATCATAGTTAATTACCTCCTGATTTACTGAAACACAAACAAGGTTCAACTTGCCCCTTGCTTTTTATGTTGGGCTATTTGAACCGCAAATCTCGTCCCTTCTGGTTTAAATGGGCCAGGAGGTTTCATTGTAGGGGAGAAAAGAGAGACCAAGTGGAGCAAGCACAGGTAGAAATATATTCTTGACATTCATTTGTTTTCTGGCATGTTGGTGTGCTTTACGTATGTCAGCCACTGGGGAAATTTGGAAGTCCTTGTGTGAAAGCTCAGAAGTATTGATATGCAAATAGAGAAGTGTGACTAAGTAGCCTCACTCCTCCCAGTATTTCACATGAAAAATGCACTCACAGTGCAAATGTGTCATGCTGTGTATGCCCAATGAAGCCTTTTCAGCCGCTGACTGTATGTTTGAGGTGTATGGAGGCATCAAATCTGAGCTAAGACAAGCACTTTTCCACAATTAAACAATGTTTAAATTGGTTGCTTCTTGGGATTTCCTATTGAATTAAATCTTATGTTGTAAAAGGTATTTTCAGCTATTTGGGATGGACCAGAGCTGCCTCTGAGATGCTTGCAGCAGAAAAAATTATTCAAATGCACTCAACGCTCAGGAGTAAATTAGTTGGGGAAAGCATCCTAGGAAAAGGGATGCAGCAACAAGGAGGAAGTGGGTTGGTTTGAAGCAGAAGTTTCTTGCCTTTTTCCATTTGCAGAGCTGAGAGTAGCTGATTTTTAACTCCTGCCAGGGGGCTGGGAGGCCCCTGAGCAGCAAAGCCAAGGTGGCCCAGGAGTACACAAAGTCCAGCTGAAAACCACTGTGGGGTGATGGGCTTCACAGGTGTGTTTCGAGTCATTCTATATCTTGCTCAAGGCCTGTATGTCTGTCTGCATGAAGCTGACAGCATCAGCAGGGCTATGGAGGAGGGTTTGGATCTGAAAACAGGAGGGGAAGAAGAGAGCTGACAGGTAGGGAGATGCTTGACCAAGAAAGATGAGAGAAGGGATTCATAATAAGGTGCAGTAGGAAACGTGTTGAATTTCAGAGACCAACACATGCTGTCAATAAACCTGTGTATTTTAGAGAGAAAAGGAATGAAAATTCATTTTGAAGACCCTAAAAATAATAAATCTTTTGGAGCAACATTGTATTTAATTTGGTTATAATCCATTGAATTGAGATATATTTCAACTTGACTGAAGACTCCTGAGCAGGACTGATGGAGGAAACCTGATCACTTTTGGCAGAGGGAAATAAAACTGTCTGTTAGAACTAACTTCTCCCAGCTGGCATGTTTATCACCAGAGATCAATGAAAACCAGAGGATAACTAAAAGCAGATTTTGAAAATGAACTGATAGACATTCAGGCACCAAAGTTGTTGTTTTTTTCTATGTGTCTTATTTTTCCCCTTTGGAGAAAAGAAATTTGAAAGGTATTTTATTGACAAGCCTGTATCTTATTTGCACATTTGCAAGACAGATAAACAAATGGCTAGTGCCATGGAGGTCTTGGATTTGCTGCCCCATCAGACCTACTAGTGTGTGGACACTTGAACATGGTGTGCCTTTCAAGGTGCAACACAGTGCTCTGCTTTAACCAGAAGCACATGGCCAAGTTTTTAACCATGTACCCAGACTTAGATGGGAATAAAATTACCAAGCAGCATGCTGATGATTTTATAAAAGCTTAACTGTATTTTCCCAAGGTAACTTGGTATTTCTAAGGGAAAGACAGAGTAAACAGTATGTTTGTATTTAATAACAGGGATATGGGGTCAATAGTGCCCCACGTAGGCATAGCTATATCGCTCCCAGGATCTTATGCAATGTAGACGCATCTGTGATTAGTGACCTTGCACGCATCTTCTTGTGTGCCTTCTTTGTTTCAGAGTCAAATGTACTGGAAGAGCTAGACTTCTATGCCCCATCTGACCTCTCTTCTCTGTTCTCTTTTTTCTCTATTAAACAAGGCAGTGTTTTATTTCCATCCCCTGCAATGTTATGGCCATATGTTGTCAGTCTTCCATCTCTAACTGCTCCCACTTCGCCTTCCTCCTTGATTTTGATTCTGGGCTCCCTTCTCCCTCACTCTGCCTTTTCCTGCACCCATGCTCTTGAGTAACACTATCCCTGTCCCCATCCAAAGGGGCAGCCCCTGGAGCTGGTCTTCACTAGCCACTTTCTGAACAGGTAAGGAAATACACACCACCACGTTTTCTCTGATGCCACTTTTCCTGCTTTAAAGGAGTTTTTTGAAAACACGCATAAGGCTATTTTATTAATTGCTTTCACTGACTACCTTAAAGAACTCTGCTTTTTTTATGGTATTAATAAAGGGAAAAGGGCTAAGCCACCATGGTGCTGAGACCAGAATATTGCACATAGATCAATATAATTTCATTGGTTCCATGTATTTCTCCATTTATTGTCCACTCCATCTCGCTTAATAACTGTGATGTGAACTCTCCATCCTTTTATTCTGGATTTGTGCTAAGTACAATGGGGTCCACACCCTTGACTGAGATGCCAAAGGCTTTCTATAATTAGATATTTAAGAAGAGGAAGAGTAGTTGAAATTTGTCTATTCCAAACTCTTGCTATGGCTGGAGTAAGACGTCAATATAGAATTCAAACAGGGAAGTCTTTTATTCACAGGTTATTCATGTGCTTTTTGTATACAAACATAAGCTTTACAGCAACTCGTTTATAATCTAGGTAAGTTTGAATCTGTATTTTCTTTAGAGCAGTAGTAAAGTAAGAAAAAATATGACCAATGTGGAATAGTGGAGTCTGTTTCCATCATACATACATTTGCTCTAAAGCCTGTATGATAGCTGCTATGCAGTACTCAAACATACTTCCTGGGTATAAGAGTGAGAAAGCAGCATGCCTGGTAGAAGAGGTCTGTCCATCTGTAGATTTTTTTTTATCTTTTCCTTTTCTTCCTGAGAACAACACCACTAAAGTCCATCTTAGATATTAATAGAAAGGTGTAATGCAGGAGTGAAATGAGGCTTGTGATAGTTTAAATTTTAGGCTTTGGTGAGGTTTGTTGCTCTCTAGGCCTTCCTTAACAACTGGGGTCAAAAACTAAGGAAGTATTCCATCCTATTCCCTCATGTAATCAGGTGTATATAAGATAGGTGACGGGGGGAGGTTCTCTCTCTTGGGCTTCAGCTTTCCTCCCGGTCACCATCTCCGTGACAGCAGCTCTCAATGTTTAGGCCTCGCTTATCTTTGTGGGCTGGAGGCCTGAGCCAAGGGCTCTGTCCGAGTCGTGTCAGAGGGAAGAGATTTGCTGTTCTTAAGGGAAGTGGTGAGATTTCATTGTATTAGTTNGCTGTCCCAGGCTGCTGAGGGTTTGGCTGGGAGCCAACCCAAACTTTTACAGGCTGGATGAAATGAAGGCTTGATTCAGTGAATTATCATGATAGAAAAGAAGTCATATTTTTTCTGATTAAAAGAAATAATCTTATCAAGACTGGCTCTTGAATTTCCCCATAATATTTGAAGCAGACTCCTAGTATTTAATGAGCCACAGAACACAATGACAGCTATAATTTGGCTCATAAAAAGCGATAGGCAAGGATTCTTTCTCAAAGGCAGGAAAACCCTCCCACAATTCTCTTAACAGTTGGTCAGCAAATCTGGATGTTCTCATCAGCACAACACAGTGAAGCCAGGTCAACACTTGGGCCTGTTTCTGGGAGCACATCCCAGCCCTGTGATGAAGGGTCCTGCAGAGACCTGTGAGGTAGCAATACACCAGCTGATACTGAGACCTGGAGCTATGTGGTGGATGGAATTCCTTCAGGTACTGAGCGGTATTAGATGCCTTGGGAGGCAACAAGTCCCTGCCAGCTTGTTGATTCTGTAAGTCTGCACTACTGCATTTTTGTTACTCTCATTACTTGAGGCAGCAGGATTAGAGCTTGCTTGTGTATATACATACCAGTCACACAATTAAGTGTTTCTTTTATGCTTTTGCTGGACAGTTTATTGTTACAGCTAGTAGAAAACCATCTCATTGGTTTAATCCCACCACCTCTCCCTAGCCTACTTTCTTTCTCTGCTTCCTCTCCACATACACATTTATTATCCATTTCTTCATTGCCTACTCACTTTAATTAAAAAATAAGCTTGAAATTTGGTCAAAGCAGCTTTCATTTCTTCTTCTTTTCTTGTTTCCTCTTGCGAGCTATTATGATAGGGAAGGAGGATTCTCATTTTCCTAAGCTAAGTCAGAGTTGGGAGTTACTGGTCTGAGTCGTGCTCAAGCCTCTGCAGCTTAAACCAGATACGTAACATCGCTCAACAACACCTCAACCTTCCATCTGCGATGTGAGATGGGAAAAAGCCTACTGGCTATGATGTTCTGAGATTTACCATACTGCTCTTGGGAATTTGCTGTAAGATCACATGATGTATGATAGGTTTGTAGTGGCATAAAATCCTTTATTTCTGGGTGCTGCTAATGGATTAGCAGTACGTTTTTTGTAACCACTTACATTTACATCAGTCAATAACCAGTGTAACAATCAGCAAAAGAGAGTGGTAGCAGCCATTTTGTACTCAGATTGTGCGTTTAAAATGTGACTGAAAACCAGTGATTGGGAACAAACCATTTTGTGGTAGTACCCCACTCCTCTGTCCTGTATAATTTTTCACGCCTTATCTCTGTGGGATATATCCATTACATCTGCCCAATTGCTCAGTTAGTTCATGCTTTTCACTGATGTGTATCCATGTCACTTTGTTCTGGCCACTTCGCCTACCAGCCTCCTGAGGCTGGTGAGCATTCTTGCTTTCAGCTGATTTCTCTTAAGTCCCACTGGAGATCTGCTGTGTCAGAGCAGTCTCTTCCCTGTGTGCTGGCAGGTGAAAATGGTTTGTCAGACAAGAGTGCTGTAAATTTTACTGTGCCAGTCCAAAGTAAATGCCCCTAGGAATTCATAAGCATTCATAACTTATCCGATACAACTAACAGTGTCTTGCAGCTCTTTTAGAGCAGGAAAACTTACCTGTACATTAGCATATATAAATGCAATATATACCCATGCTCTTCTCCACGGACACCCCGTTGTCGACGGGGAGAAGCTTGCGTGCCCTTATGAGGTTGTGAGCTATGCTGGCGGTGGTCGTGCCTCTGGTAGGGTCTCCCATGCTAGTCAGGTCTCAGCTGAAGGGTCAGACAAAGCGTGTCCATGGGCAGGATGGGCTCGCCAGCCTCCTGGCAACCATGCTAGGAGAAGGACAACTCTAACTCCAAATGCAGGTAGATGGAGCTTGCTTAGACCTGTAAGGCCATCCATCTAAGAGAAGGATACTCTAACTAAACCTCTGTGTGGGGTAGACTTCAGCTGTCCTGAAGTCTCTGTGGAATAGTTGGACTATGCTAGGAACCTTCTGCACACGTCAGGGTGATAAGCACGGAAGGAAAGCTGTAACACCTGGAACAGATATCCGGTTTCTAAAGTGATGAGTCATGTTTACTGACATGCGTGGTTTGTGTGTCCAATTAGGAATTATTTATGTATAGAGAAACCAATGGTCCTTGGACATATGTCCATACTCAGGTCTATAAGAATCACAGCCTCTGATACTGTGAAACAACAACACCACCATTGCAATAAAGTTCCTGTCCTGTTTTTAGAACAACACGATGTCGTTTCTTTGACTTGCCTCTAACTTCACGACGACAAACCTCCATCCTGAGGACTTTGCTGCCACCGTCCAAGCTTGCTAGGCCCTGGCAGATGAACCATTGGACTAAAGGGTGGGGCCAGTTCTGCGCACGCTGTGCCTCACCTAAAAAATTCACCCACATTTGCAAAGCCCTGCAGAGACAGGCAAGGGATGGAAGGGCACGTGATAAGGTGCACTGGAAGCCGCAGACCCAACCCTTCATGCAGGAAGTTCAGGACATTGGTTGCTCAAGACTGACCCGCAGATGACAGTCTAGGTCGGCAGCATCCTGAATGACCAAGCAGCCTTTTCCAGGGAGAGCATTGCTTGCTCCACATGGAGAGGGGCCTAGAAAAGGTGGCCTAACCAAAGTTCATCTCCACTCCTCACCTGGTTGGTAAGCCGCAGCCAACGGGCATCTTCTGCTGCAGTCGAACAAAGACAAAGAATCAAAGGCATACACCTGCCTCCAAAGGTGTGTTCAAACTAACACTTGCATGTTGGAACATCAGAACCATGCTTGATACTGCCGATAGTGGATGTCCTGAGCATTGTTCTGCTCTAATTGCCCATGAACTGTCACAACTCAACATGGACATTGCTGCTCTCAGTGAAGTTCGTCTCCACGAGGTAGGCAGCCTTAAAGAACATGGTGCCGGCTACACACTCTATTGGTCAGGCAAACCCAAAACCAAAAAACCAGAAAATGCTGAAATGGAGCAAAGATCAGGGATATAAGGCAACATTTGATGCTGCTTTTAGCATAACTGTGCGGAAAGATGTAGGCCATCATCTTTTTGATAAGTCCACACAAGGTGACACAAGAGCTATAGAGCTACTAACTACATGGCGATTGCTTTACGAAACATTAAAGGATGTTAAGCAGGAGACAGGATCTGACATAGCTTCAAACGTAACTGTGATCCCTATTTCTACCCCTAAGGATCATTTAGAAACTTCTGCTTCTGTAACTCCTACTGGCCCTCTTCTTAAGCCTTTGCCTTCGCTGCCTGAATCTCCTTAGAGCAGAGCTTCCTCAAATTTA
>VWZG01007837.1:0-34167 GCA_013396735.1 Grallaria varia
AAAAAAAAAAATTAAATTTCCAAGTTTAATGAGTTGCGAAGGGCGCGGGATGAAAAAACGCCCGGTCCCAGCGCTGCCAAAAGTGGGGCAGAGCGGTGGAGGCAGAGAGAGGGAGGGAGGGGAATAAAATCCCACTAAACCCAACCCGTCAGGGAGCGGAGCGAGTGAAAAATGTCAGGGCAAATTGCTCTTGACAGTGTTAATATCTGCACCTCATAGCAATAATTACATGTAAATAAATAGTGAAATAGCTCTCAGCTGGAGGCTGCGCTCCGAGTGCAGATGCCACTAACAGCCAGCTGGGGACCTTTCTCTGCCGCTTTACCCCCCTTTTTCCCCCCTCCCTCTCCGCGTTTCATCCTTGCCAGAGCCGGCAGAGCGATCTGTGCCCGCTGCCGACCTGGCCCCGGTCCTCCCCCTATCCCGTTCTCCGGGCTCCGCATCCCTCTCCCGGCCAGGGGGATGCTCTGGGGGCGCTCCGGGAAAAGGGGCTTTGCTGGATTCCCGCGTGAGTGGGAACGTCTCTGCGGGCCCCTCAAAATCCCAGCTGTCTGTTCCGAGCGCTGACATTCCGCTCTCCTTATCCCCGAGCTTGTCTCTGTTTCAAAAGGACGCTGGAGGAGGTTCCCTTTGGCGTCAGGGCACCAAGAGACGCTTCGTTTCCATCTCCCACCCCCATCGGCGGCGCCCACAGGGATTTCTGTGCCTTGTCCCAGCCCAAAAATGCACTTCTGCGACCCCACATCATTCCCACCGAGGGCATCGCTGCCAGACTGGCACCAAGGGGGCAAAACACCTCACCAGCATCAGCTTTGCTGGTGGAGGTGGGATGGGATCAAGCAGCACCATTCCTGGCTCTCCAGGATTTGACAGCAGCCTAAAAAATCATGAACGATGGAGAGAGAGGGGCTGTTAATCAACTGCTCACTGGTGCTTCCTGAACGAGCCCTGGAATGAAGGTAGGAGGGAAATAGGAGGAAAATCAAGTGATGCCTCACGCAGTGGAGAGTCCTTGCCACAAAATGTAAAGGATGCTAAACTGGAGAGGGGGCTGGATAATTAAGTGGAAGTAAGGCCCAGACAGACCACCTTTTTTAAGGAAATCCCCTGTGAGAGGCCGGGAGAGCACCTGGTTCTTGATCCTCATGAGGAATCTGCTCTTGGTGGCTGTCAGAGAGGACCCGCAGCCACTGTGACTGTCACCAACCTCTCAGCAGCTCCAAAGGAAAAATTCCCATCATTCCCAGGCATTTGGCTCATATGGTCAAAGGGCTGTGGGTGGCTGAGTGGGGAGAGAGCGAGGGAAGGCTCCAAAGGGCTGAAAATAAACACAGAGCTGCATGGAAATACAGAATTGTTCACTTACAGAGAAAGGGCTTTGGGCCAGCAAAGGGCCTTGACAAAGTCTCAGGTTCCTACCTTACATGTGAGCAGGATAAATTATCCAATTCTTGGCCTTGGAGATAACAACCTTCCCATGAGGAGAAACACATCCCGGGATGATGAGATGCTCAGATATCACGATGAAAGTCTTAGATAAAGTTAAGCTTATTATTTTAGCCCTATTCTCTTCCTCTGGGTCAGGTTATCTCTCTGTGCCCTCGGTTCAGCTCCCAGCCCTACAAGTCCAGGTTTAACTGGGGCTCCGGTGACCATCCAGCAGAGCTGGGATGTTTATTCCCAACTAAATCTGGTGTGTGCCCAGCCCTGGTGCCAAAAAAATGCCGTGCAACACAGCCACTCATCAACCACTCCCTAATCAGCCTCACTCTGGGGCCAAACCACTAAACCGAAGCAAATAAAATACAAAATAAACCCCGCCACTGACAGGAGGGAGGTGGTTCTTCCTGCACCACAGCCTCGTGGAAGGGAGAAAAGCTCTGGGGCCTTTCCTTTGGGCTAATGAAATGCAGAACAACACCCCACACTGCACCGAGCAACAAACACAGCTCCATTATTTGGAAAACAAATATGTTCTTTAGAGCTTCCTGGTTGTCAAACACCTTTTTGTTTAGCTCAACAACTAATCCACTTATCGGAGGATAAAGCTGCCAGTGAATCACCAGTATGATAAAAGCATGTACAAAATTAGCAAAAATTTGCCTATGGCTCCTGCACGTTTAACAAACAGCAGCGAAGAGAAAAATGATTCCTTTTTTAAAATTTTTTTTATAATAACTGAGATCCCCAGGAGAGATTCTGTCAGATAGCAGCTTTTATTTTGCTCGCAGTTTTTTTTCCCCCCTCTCTCCCTCTCTCTCTTCCCATATAACCCAAGCATTGAGGCTGGGAGATGTTGGGAGCTGATATGAGAGCCACGGAAATTGGAAGTATTTGAATAAGCAGGAGATGCAGCCGGGCAAAATTTTAATAAGTTGGGTTGGGTTTTTATTTTTAAACATTAAAAAAAAAACCAGTGTTCTGCTTCCCCAGGATCTCAGCACTGCTGGATGCTTTGCTGCTCATGAGGCTGTAGCACCTCTAGGATTTTGGACTTGGCTTTTTCTGCTCCTCTAGTGGGATTTTGGTCTCTCCACACTCCTGGATCCATTCCTGACAGGGAAAACCCTCTGCAGTTTGCCAGGATTGGGCAACCGAGTTGGGAGAAGGGGACATGAAACCACCTTCCTGCCCTCTCCTGAGCCCTTCCACTGAAACCTCCCCCAGGACCTTGCAGAGTGTCCACTGGGTACATGGAATTGTCTGCTCTCTGAAGGTCACCCAGCTCCGTTAACCTTGAGAATTTCCCCCGGAAATGTGTGGAGATGTTCTGGGGAGATTTCTGGGATTTCTGGGCACCTATGGACCAGCTGGTGGAGAAAGGGAATGAGGAAGGGAGCCAGAGAACTCCTCGGGCTTGGCCAGTAAAGACAAATCCAAAAACCAAACAAAAATCCAAGACAAAACCAAATCTCTCCATTGTCTGAGGCACCAACAGAGGGTGGTTCAGAGTCTCTGAGGTCTGTCCATTCTCTGTGCTTGCCACAGCCTGACTGAGCCTCTGTGGAAGTGTGTTAGTCCATGGGAACGATCTTGGGTGATGTTCTCTCTCTGTGACTCTGAGTGACCACAGCCTGGCAGGCAGAATCCCCCACCCGGTACGACTCTGCTGCCTCTGAGGTTACCAAAATGTGCCACCACAGCTAAGGAACCAACATGAGGTGACCGGAGCCCTTCACGGCAACACAAACCTCCTCAGAGCCCCCCTCAGAGGATGAGGATCCTCCCTTGATCCCAAATCCTTGTTTTCCCTGGACCATACCAGCCTCAGCTGAACTTTTGTGTCACTGTAGATTACTAACAAGACACCGTTGGTTCAGAACAGTCCCACAGCAGCCAAGATGGGAGAACTGGGAGCTTTGGAGGCTTCTGGTGGTAATTCCCAGTCAAACATCCTTACTTGGAAGCCCTGTCAGCACGCCGAGTGCTGGAGGTGAAGACCTGCAGCTGCTCCAGGCCATAATCCCATTGCAAGAATGGAGACAACCTAAACCATTCCAATTTTCTCCTGTTTTCTCCCCTAACTCTGCCTAGGCTTGATCAGGACCACGGCACAGGGAGACGGGAGTGTTTAGGGGAGCTGGGAATTAATCAAGAGGCACCCACCTGTCAGGCTGGTATCTGGAACTAAACAGAAACACTTGCTGGTGCTTGACCTCTCGCCCTCCAGACAAGCCTGCGGCTCTCGAGCGGTTTGGGAAACCCTCCGGCAGCTCTGAGAGCCCGGGTGGAATAAAGTCGAGCAAGGAGAGCCACGGGAGCTCAGTTGTGAGAGGTGGGGATGGAGGAAGAGGCTGTGGATGGTGGGATTGGCAAAGGGGCTGCAGATCTAGTGGCACGGCCAGGAGAATGTGGCTGGAGAGCTGGTGTAGCCACATGGATGCGATGGGGAAAAACAGGGCACTCAAAGTTTTGGCCAACAGGGCACTCAAACGTTTGGCCAACAGAACATTCAAAGGGTTGGCCAACAGGGCACTCAAAGGGTTGGCCAACAGAGCATTCAAAGGGTTGGCCAACAGGGCACTCAAACGTTTGGCCAACAGAACATTCAAAGGGTTGGCCAACAGGGCACTCAAAGTTTTGGCCAACAGGGCACTCAAACGTTTGGCCAACAGGACACTCAAAGGGTTGGCCAACAGAACATTCAAAGGGTTGGCCAACAGGGCACTCAAAGGGTTGGCCAACAGAGCATTCAAAGGGTTGGCCAACAGGGCACTCGAAGGGTTAGCCTAGAGGGCATTCAAAGGTTTGGCCAACAGGCCACTTGAAGGGTTGGCCAACAGGGCACTCAAAGGGTTGACCAAAAGGGCACTCAGCGAGCAGGCCTCTCCACCCACTCCTTTACCAGTAAGAAGAAACATGACAAGACCAGGGTCAACAGTGCACAGGGGTTGAGACATCCTGTAAATTCCCATATTTTAACTGTTTGTCAGGGTGATGTTTCCAAAGTCACCTGCTTCCTCCTCATCCTAAATAAACCCCCTCCCTTCCCTGACAGCAGAGCTCACTCAAGCATCGAAGCTACTCAATGTCTTGCCTGGGAGAAACCAAAATCCTGAGGGTTCAGTTCCACCAAAGGCCTCTGGACGTGCATGGCTGGACAGAGTTTATACCACGAACCTGCTCCAGCCGGAGCACAGACCCTAAAATTCACAGACCCCAAAATTCACAGAGCCCAAAGATGCCACTTTTAGATGGGTGTAGAAAAGACGTAGGAAGAGGGGAATGGACATTCCTGGGAGCTGGGCAGGGGCTGAGAGCTGAGGAAACAGCTCCGAGGGAGGAATTTCTTTGCTTTCTGAGTTATACTGAGCCCAGTGATCGGGCAGGAGGAGGAAGAGGCTGCTGCAGAAAGCAGGAAAACCTTTCCTGCACTTACTCTCTGCTCCTTGTCCTTCATTTCTCCAAGCAGAGATGACTCAAAGCCCCAGGGAGAGCTCAAAGCCTCGGAACCACATTCCCTTGGGCTAAAAGCTCGGAGCTACGGATTCTGCAGCAAGGAATGCTTTTATGGAGTCTCCTGTGCAGGGAAACAGAACAGCCTCTTCATCAGGAAACAGAGCCTGGATCCAGCCAAGGATGCAAAGATGTCTGGGACACACCAAGGGGCTAAACTGGATATTCTAGGATATTCTGGATAAACTGGATATTCTGCTCCACCTGGCACTGGAACCACTGTGGTCCCTGGGAGAGAAGAATTGAAACCATGCCACAAACTAGGAAGGAGAAAATTCCTTGGGAAGAGACAGAACCATGTCCCTTTTTTCCTGCAGTGCTCGTGAGCACCTCCAGCCCAGCTCTCCTGCTCATTTTTAGGGAGCCCTATGCCCACTCATTTTCCTTGGCACTGTCTCCTCGCTGCAGCACAGGAATCTCTCAGCAGGAGCTGGTGCCCACCTGGGGTGGCTCCTGCCCTGTCTTCCAGGCCAGAGCAGGGCCCAGAGATGCTTTTTAGCAGCCTCAGTGACCCACAGCTCCATTAGAGACAGTGGACCCCCTGCTCCTGCCAGAGCTGCTGAATCCAGAGTCGGCTTTTAGGGTCAGGAAGACCCCATGTGGCTCCTAATTCGGGGCTGGATTTGTGCTCAGCTGCGCACTCTAATCGCTAATTAAAGCTTTGCCATCAGCCTCCAGCAGCTGGTGGTGTCCTACAGGTCGATCCCCGAGCCGTGCTCGCCGCGCCGGAGATGCTGGTTGGGAAGTTCATTGGATGGGCAGTGGCCAACTCCCTCCCCAACACACCCCGCTATTTATTCCCTCATTGGGAAAGGGTTGCGACAGCAGACAATGCTCTGCTTTCCACCACCTCTTCTTCTCCCCTCCCTGCACTCAGTCCCCAAAGGTTTCTTGCTTTTCCCCTCTTGTTCATTCTTTTTGATTTCTTTTATTATTCTTCTTCTTTTTTTTTTCCCCCTTCATATTTTCCTGAACGAAAAATGTTATTTTGTGCCTCCTGAGCCTTGCTGGCTGAGCTCGGCGTCTGTATCAGCTGGAGGAGCTTATGAGCCTCGTCTCCTCGGATTTAGACTGAAATTTTGATTTTCTGCCGTGCTCAGATAATGTGGAAATCCTGTTCCCCGATATTTACTGTTTATCAGCGCGGCGCAGGGCGGTTCTTGGGGGGGAAGGGAATCTCCCCCTCCGTGTGTCCCCCCTCGCTCCCCTCCACCCCCCATCCCCAGTGCTAATGGGGATTGACTTCGGAGCAAAGCTACAACAATACCCTAATTAATGTGAGGGAGGGGCGACGGGAACTCCCTGGTGAAGAGGTCCTGCTGGGATGAACTGGAAACACCTGGAAGTGTCCAAGGCCAGGTTGGAGGGGGCTCGGAGCAGCCTGGGCTGGTGGGAGGTGTCCCTGCCCGTGGCAAGGGGTGGGATGAGGTGGTCCTTAAGGTCCCTTCCAACCCAAACCATTCCATGATTCCACAGTCCCTCTCCCCATCACCCCAGTCAGATGCAGTGCAGGGCTGGTCCCAAGTCCTACCCCTCTCTAGGCCCGCTCCTAAGCCAAGCTTTGTCACCTCAAGTCCCCTCCAGATTACCAAAGCTGAGGCTGGGGTAGCACAGGAGCAGAGATCCATGCCATGCCTGCCTTCCCACAGCTTCTCACCTGCATTAACCGATCCTGTCTCTTGTCCAAGCCAGGTTGTCCTCAGCATCGCAGCCTATGAGGCCACCTCCCTGTCCCTGTCCCCTTCCCATGGTGTCTGTCCTGGAGGGAACTGGGACCAGCACAGTCCCATTCCCAGGCGTGTATCCTGCTCCTCCCTGCTCTGGCACACACCGAGTCCTGCATCCTCCAGTGGAGGATTAACGTCACCAAGCCCTTGCAAACTCATTGCTGCAAACAACCCAGAGGCCAGAAGGGAAAGGGGGGACACTTCCCTGCCTGCCGTGAACCGGGTAGGAGAAATAAAACAATAATAAATAAAAAAATCCGTGGCTCAGCAGCAGGGGAACAGCTCTAAGGACCACTTAAGTGGCCAGCGGTGCATAATGACTCCCCGTTAATGAGGCTGCCTCCCATTCCTGAAAGGATTGGTTATTGTCAGATAATGCACAGGGCTTTCTGCCTCCCTCCCAGCCCCTCGTGGGCAAGGCAGGCACTTCCCTGTGGTTGGGATCGAGCGGAATAATGTCCTGGCCACCTGCAAACACGCCAAGCTTTCTCTGGAGCTGCATAATTAGAGGCGGCATCGGGGTGAGGCAGCAGGGTAACCCAGCGTGCGGAAAAGGAGGGGAGGCAAAACGGGGAAAAGAGGGCTTTTAGAGGGAAAAAAAATTAAAAGGAGGGGGGGAAGGAATGGAAAGGGAGACAGGAAACATGATAAAGCTCAGGCAGAGAGGTTCTCTGCGCAGCCAAGCTGTTGGCTGGCTCCTCTGGTTTAAAGTGACTCCGCTTCTTATGGAAACGGAGAGGCGGTATTAAAAAAGAAAAAAAAAAAAAAGAAAAAAAAAAGAAACCAAGACACAGAGAGCTTCCTTATCTCATGGAGACAGTTGTCAGGAATCACTTTGACTGAGTCGTTTTGTCTCCATGCTTTTTTTCGCTGTCAAGCAGGCCTCAGGACATGGATCAAAGGAGAGGCGCCGAGCGCTCGCTGAAACTTCTGATCCCTTCTCGGTGCAGACGCACGAGTGGCAGACAGCTCTGCTCCACATCAAATGGAAGGAGAGAGCGGAGGGAGCAGCAAGGGAAGGGAGAGGGAGAAGAAAAGCTGGGAGAGACACACGGAGGCTGTGAGGGGCTCTCTCTGCCGCTCTGGTTCTCGGGGGAGAGAGGAATGGCAGCAGCCTTTGCTTTGCCTTGTCCGTGTTCCCGGGTTGGGAATGTCCCCACCACAGTGTCCCTCCAGAAGGGCGCTTGGAGGGAGGTGTGGGACACACAGCTGGGCAGATGTTTCCTCCAGACTAACAGCTCAGGCTTGGCCCCACATGTTGGTGGGTGCCAGACCAAGCTTTGCACTGGGTCAGTCATGGTGAGAGGTCCCACCCACATGGGTCAGATGGACATCCCTGCACTGGCTTGTCAGGTGAATTCCTACCTCAAAACAACCCCAAATCAACCCCTTCCATGTCAGTTTTGCCTCTTTCTCCTCAATCTCACAAACCACTTATTGTGATTTCTCTAACCAACCCCAAATCAACCCCTTCCATGTCACTTTTCCCTTCCATCCCACACACAGCCCCTGTGACGTCCCACTATCAGCTCAGTGGGCACACCCCATCCCCTACACAGCTCACGATTGCCTTTCAGGTACTTATTTGCTGAAATAAGATCCTGCTCATCTCCAAACTGGATAGGCTTAAGGGCTGACTCCGGCTTAGAGCGGCGAGCTAAGACCCTCTGCACCTTTGATCAACTTACTGCTCCCCCCCTGCAGACCCTGCTGGGATTTGTGATCTCCAGCCCCTGCTGTAAATTGATCCCGTGCACGCCTGTCTGATGGAGGCAGGAGCAGCAGGAGCTGCTCCCAAACACCCAGCAGCACCCAAGCACCCAAATGTCTTCCCCCACATCCACCAGCTGGGACGCCACAACCTGAGAGCCTCCCATTGCACCCACAGCTCTGTCTCCTCTCCTCTGCGCTTCCCACGCTCCCTGTGCCCTACAAAAGCCCCTGCTCAGCCCTGTAACCCCAAATTCCTCAAGGATATATCACACGGCCATGCATTGCTCGCCTTCCACATCCAGCGCACCAGGAGGGTTGTGGGGACAAATGTTCTGGGAGGTGACACAGCACCAAAGTCTCTTCCATCTCACCCAAAAGCCAAGCACGGTGTCCTTTTGGGCTGCGTCTCCCCCATAAACCTCTCCTGATGCTCTTCTGAGCAGCTTCCCCGAGATGCACCAGAGGTGGGTTCAGCCCCCAAAGTCCTCCCTGTCTTCTCAGCCCCCGTGTCCTGCTCGTAACCTTTCCCTCAAGATGCTGCAGCCCATCCATCAGTGACCCCAGCAGCTGACTGGCCTTGGGATGGGAGGGAATGTGGCTTCCCTTCATTGTGAGCCCACCGAGATGGTGGAACAAACAGGATATGAACCGTGCCCAGTAAAGACCCATTTCCAAGCACATGCAGCAGCTCTGGGAAAGCTGCTGCTCACAGCACGTCCCCCCGACATGAACAACACGCAGTCCCATGTCTGTCTTCCCTGTGTGGCCATTCCTGAGCTGGGGAGGGCTGGAATCTTGCCAGGAGTCCAAAGGCCCTGCGTACACCTGCAACGCACCGTCCCACTTTGGCCGTTCCATCACACGCACCAGAGTCAATGCGCTTCCCACCACCCTCATTTGGGGAAAGAAATCCAAGGGATTCGTGCCTGATCATGCAAAACACGTTGCCGTGGATTTTTCCTCTCCCAGCTGCCTTTTCCCAGCCTGGGCACAGCTGGAGCACAGCTGCCACCCCGCTCCCAGAGTTTAATGGGCACACCCAAGGCATGGGCACAGCCCGGTGGGCGCGCAGGACACCCGAGCCCTCACACACACACACAGCCCCTGCCTCTGAATCCTAATTATTCCCTTTATTGCATTCCTGCCTTTCAAGCTGCCCCTCTGTCTCCTTTCCCCCGTTCCAGGGCTGCCTTTTCCCGCTGCTCTCCCTTGATTCCTCCGGCGGCTCCGCACCCCTCCCTGGGATATTGGAGTGGTGAAACACTCGGCGGTGCCCGTCGCCAGGCTGGATGCTGCATTAATTGCTAATCTCTCATTTTCTCTATCTGACCTGCCTGCCTCGTCCCGAGTTCCCTCGTTAATCACAAAGCAGGGCAAATCCTGCATCCTGAATTCGCCGAGCCTGCGTCTCCCGGCCAAGTCCCCCGGTGTGGGATGGAGACAGGACCCAGAGGAGAGGTGTTTGAGCAGAGCTCAAATCCCCATCAGTGCTGTCCGGATTTCAGCAGGAATTCCAGCCCCTGGGATGGCTGTTCCGACCCGTGGGCTTTGCTCCCAACACCCCGTGAGTGGGATCTGGGTAGGAAGGTTGATTTAAAGGTTTGTGGGGACACATTCCCATGCCTTAGCCTTGGGTGCCTTAAAAACTTGCTCCAACATCTGGGGGCTTATCCAGCACTTTCACACCTCCCTGCATTTCTTTTTGCTGCCATTGTGTCATTCTCCTCAGGTTTTTTCCCCTGTATTTCTTCTACTTTCTCCTTATTCCTCCCTTTCTGCCCAATTTTCCCACTGCTCATCCTTGACTGCAGAGCCACAGGGGCTGATCCCGCACCCCCCGAAGGCAACGCCAAAGCTCCCGTGGGATTCAAGGCTCAGGAATCAGCTGTTTGCTCTGAAATCCTTCAGCAGTTCTAATATTTTCATATCTCTGGAATAAAGAACGTCTGGAGTGGAAATCACACAGGAATAAACATAACCCAGGCATTGGGATCTGAGTTAAGGTAGAAAGATGCTGCCTTATTTGCTTCCAATCAGTTTTCCATGTAATTGGAGCATCCAAATTAGTCGAGGAAAGTCATGGAACCTCCAGACTTACAGCAAGTGGCCCCTCAGATCTGAATTTCCCCCTTCCCACCCAGCTCAGAGTCGGAGTCATCAGGAACCAGGCAAATAAATACGTATCCACTTTCACACGAGAAAAACGTTCCCTTCTCCCCTTTTGCCGCCACTGGGAGCAGAGGGGTCTAACTGACAAGAGCAGATGGGCTTTGTTTGGTTAAATATGAAAAAAAAAAAGGCAAGAAACTTTAGTGGAAAAACGACCAGCTTTCCCGGGACACGCAGGTTAAAAGTTGAGGGAGCTGGAGCTGCATCTGACACCGAGCAAGGGAAAAATTCCAACGCAGCCTCAGCACCGCCAACTTCTCCCTGGAGGAACCTGGAGATCCCACGGCTCCCTTTCCAAACCCCTGGTCAAAGAAAAAAAGGCAGGGATTTTAACACGTGTTCCCCTCCTTCTCCAAAAATCCTGTCACGAGGCCGCGGGGAGGCTGGAGATGGAAAAGAACAGGGAGTGAGGAATAACTGGGATGCAGAAAAGGGTCCTTTGAGGGAATCCTGGTCCTCTGGAGAGAGGGGAACGCAGGGGAATGTGGAGGAGGAAGCACATGGAAAAAAACTGGAGGGAGAAGGAGGATGGGAGAAAGGGGAAGGAGGGATGGAAAAGGGAGGTGGAGGAACCCGGGAGGCAAGGTTGGAGAAAAACCCTCGTGTGGGGTGGCACCCAAGAGCCTCCGAGGTGAAAGGATATTAGAAGAACATGTTCCTACACTAAGATAAGCCGGAGAAATGAGTCCTTATCCGTCCAAACCCAACCCTTGAAAATTCGAGCGAGAGAAGGGTCTCCTTTCAGGGAAACGGGGAATCCTTAATGCTTCCTCCCTCAGCAACTGTAATGCCAGGATGTTCCCAATCTGCTTTGAGGGATGGAAAGATTAAGAATAATAAAAAAATTGCAATAAAATATGTGTGAACGAGGGGGTAATTGTGGACAAATGCAGCATTCAAATTCATTTTTCAGCTCTTTTACACACCATTTCAATCTTATTTTCTGCTTGTTAATGAGATCTTGTTGGTTGGGGTGGGCACGGCTGCCCAGTATCGCTTGGGTAATTGCACATAATTTTCTCTCTACTAGTGATTTGCATCAGATTTTTTTTTCTAATTCTTTGCTATTTAAACCCCCTCCTCCTTTTCCCCCCTCTCCCACCCCCCCAAATCTCATCCTCTCCTCCCCTTCTTTCTTCCCCTCCCCTTCTCCTGGCCCAGCAAGACTCATTTTGAATGCTTATTATAGGCACAGTGTCTCCGACACACACACACACACACACAAAAAAGGGAATAAAAAAAAAAAGGCACCAGACTGAAGGGATCCGTGTCAGGGAGGGAAGGAGGGAAGGAGGGAAGGAGGGAAGGAGGGAAGGAGGGAAGGAGAGATGTCTCTCTGGAGCCAGACACCACAATTCCCACTCCCCTCTCTCCAGCAACATCGTGTCCTTCCCCATTGCCAGGTTTTTCCACCCCAAAATTAAAGGGCTTAGCTGGTTCTTCTCGTCCTCCTTGCCAGGATCAGGGAACTCCTGGCAGGGATTTAGATGATCTCTAATCCCAGCCCGATGAGGCCGAGGAAAACAGGGATGGTGGAAGGGATTGGAGCCACGGGATGATGTTGGGAAAAACAAACCATGCAGACTAAGAAGGTCCCCGAGTTTCGGGAGCAAATTTGTGAGCAGAGCCTGACCTGCACCTCGAGTGTCCCTCCAGGAACACCCTCAAGCCTCAGGGATAAACCAGAAATTGTGAATATGACTCCGACCTCCACTGGAAAGGAATTTGCTCATGGAGCAAAAAGAAAAAGCCCGCGGAAAGCCCTGAGAAAATTAAAGCAACAACTACGAGATGGTGAACAAGTTTCTCTTGGCTCTTCACATTTCTGGAATTGTCTCAATCTCTGGGTGATCCCGTGGGTTTGTTAAAAGATTCAAAGGTCTCAGAAAGAACATGTTACGAGAGCACATGAAATGCCTGACTCTTATATTTATCTTAACGGGTTCCTCAGCTCCTCAGGGGCCACCTGCAACAAACTGGTGGTCTTCTGCTTTTGAATAACCCCTCGCAAGACCCCAACAGGCTGCAGGGAACAGCCAGACGTAGTTTAGACACAGGCCTGGATCTCAAAGGACAGCAGAAATTTTAGGAAGTGAAACAGTGGGCAAAACCTCCTGAGAAATCACGAGGATGTTTTGAAAGGCAGGAGGGACGTGGCAGAAGAGGCTGGAGATGAAACAGCAGAAAATACAGCATGACCCCATTCCTTTGCTGTTTGAAAAGAACCTGAGGAACCTCCCACCAGCCAAGGTGGCCCCGGTTCTGTTTTGTGATAGAAAGTTTAATCCAGTTAATTTTCTCCCACCTCAGCCCTCGCTGCAGCATGCACAGTCCATGGAGGGCTGTCAGGTGCTGACCAGGACACAACTGGACTTAATACTGAATTTAAGGCCAGGTTGGACAGGGCCAGGACTGGTCTAGTGGATGGTGCCCCTGCCCGTGGCTGGGGGTGGAACAAGGTGGTCCTTAATGTCCCTCCCAGCCCAAACCATTCCATGAGGAGATTCTGTGATTTACCAGGATCTTGATTTATTTGTCACAAGCCTTATCCCAGCTCAGTGAGGGCAGTTCAAGGCTGAACTTCAGAACAGATGGATGCAGAAGGACCTTTGCTCTCGTGCTTGTGCAGAGCATGGCCTGGCTAAGGATGTCTTGGTTCTGGTTGGGGTGGTTGGGTGCTCTCAAATGAATGGGAAACAATTCCCCTGCGGGACAAAAATCAGCTGGAAATATTTACAGCGTATTTCTGGAATCCTGTGCTGGGTTTACAACCCATTCCTGAGAGGAATGATGAGCCAGAAGCTCCACAGCCAGAAATCACTCTCTGCATGACTAAGATATCACTCACCATATTTAACATTGCTTTGTGCCTCTGTCCCTTGGCCAAGCTTTGTCCCAGGCTTTAATGCCAGCCCAGGGCAGCTCTGGGACCCTGAGCCAGCCCAGCTAAACCTTGGAAATGAGACTAAGGCTTAAAAAGAGTTGACTGAGGTACCTTGTTCTGGTCTACCTGTGCTGCCCAAAGATTAAAACAACTCATTCTCTTCTGTGTGCTGGACCAAAGAAATCTAAAAGTTAGAAGACTAGAAGTAGGCTGTAAATCAAGACTAGGTAGACATCTCAATAGGCAAAAAGGGCCTGAAGCCAAGGGTTTTTGCAAGCTTCAGTTAGCAGGTCACTCACAATGGAAAGTAGAAGGGTCATGGTGAAGAAGAAGGGCCGAAGACCCTTGAGATGAGGCCGAAGGCAGGAACAACCACCCAAAAAGCCTTGCCAAAAGATGATGACAGAAGATTCCGCCCCAGGCCCCGCCTTAACTCCACCTGTTATGAATATGATGACTAGATGTTGTAATTGTATGAATATGCATTTATGATGATGTAATCATGTGTGCAGACTGTATAAGTCACTTTGCTTTCACTGATGCCGTTAGGCAAGTTTGTCCAGTGCCAACTGGCTTTGCCTCCAGTGCTGTCAATAATCACCTTGCTGCTAAAAGTCACAAAATTCTCTTTGCAGTTTCTTTCATGCCGAGGTTTTGTGGAATCACCTTTGCCAGCTGCTGCCAACCCACCAACCTTCAGGGGGCAGGGGGGCTCTGCTGCTGCACCTTCTGGCCCCACTGAGTTGCTCTCTGGTAATACCTGAGCACCGAGCGCGTCCTGACAGCTGGAAATGACTCGTGTGGCTGCAGCTGGTGAGGCCGTGAGGTTCCCTTTCCCAAACATTCCAAAATCTCCCTCTTACAAAGGCTGTCCCAGCACGGAACCAGCACAAAACCACTGCTCAGGTTACCCTGGGGTCTCGCGGACCTCTAGGAAGGAGCACGACATATGACGTCACTCCTGGTGGTGGTTTAATCCCCTGGAAATGCCCTTTGCACAACCAAGTCAGTGTTTTTGTTCGAAGTTGTCCCAAAAAACATCATCGTGGGATAAAGGAGCTGAAATTCCAAAATTCCTCTCAGGTCTGGGGCAGAGGGAAAAGCTTTGGGACCGCAGCAGCTGAGCAGGGCAGGCAGGAGGCTTTGTGGTGCCACAGGCTGGAAAACCAGCAAGGAACGTGGCCTTTTCCCACGTGAAGTTTGGGCACAGCTTCCCGCAGGATCCCTCGGCCTGCCCAAGGAGGGGGGACTGGCTTGGTGTGTGTTTGTGGGCTGGGGGGGTGTCCCAGCCCACTGTGGCCACACGTAATCCCCTCTTCTGTGCTGTGAGAAAGGGAATGCCACGCTTCTCCTCTAGGATTTCAGCTGAGTCTGGGGGGTTTCTGGCCAGGACACCGAATCCTGGGGTAACTGGATAGTCCTCCGAGCCCCCACCTCCTTTTCCAAAGTGCAGAGAGATCTCCCTCCTGCTGCTGGGGGCTGAAACCAGAGAGCTGCCTCTTTGCAGCACAGACAAATTGCCATCATTTTCAGTTCCCAACTTTATTTTTTTCCTGTCTCCTGAACTCCCTCTTTCCCTTCAGTTGTTGTTTATGCCTGCAAAGAGCAACCTCAGACAGAGAGAAGAGGAGGAGAGGGTTGAGGTGCGATGGGTTTTACTTGAATTATGCTCAGCACAAGAGCTGAATTGCAGAGCATCCCGTACAGAGACCTGGCTAAAGTTTTTACCCACCTTGCTGCATAAAAGAGGACACTTCTCATTCATCCCATTAGAAGTATTTCCTGTATCCTTCCACTAGGAACAGCAGAGGGCTTGGAAAGGCAGGAAGGGTTGATAAGTAAATATAAAGCAGTCAGGAAATAACCTGGGTTAGCCTTTCCAGGCACAAAAGAAAGAGAAGAATTTATATGCTGCTATCTTGGCCCTCACATGATTAAAAGCATTAGGAAAATGGGAATCTCCCCTTCTTGGGGGTGCAAAGCCCTCTTTTCTTCAGGACTGCCAGATAATGGATCCTCTCTTTCCTGTACAAAGGGCTTATTGGCTCAGGACTCTATCTTTCCCCAGCCTGAGCCTGGGGGCAGGGTAATTTGGGATAGGGATAAGCAGAGAAAAAGCCTTGGTCTGGTCATTTCAATGAGCCCCTGGTTCAGTGAGCGGGGCTGGGGAGGAGATGATGAACCACAGAAATGGAAATTGCAGGCTGGGCTCGTGTCTGGTGCTATCACGTGGATCTCATCCCTAACTTATTTCCAAGGTGCTAAATTGCACTTGTGATCATCTGAATTCATCACGTGCCTTGGACTGTCTAACCTGAAGCCTGCCTTTGAATTCCGGGCTGTATCCTCATCTCCCAAGCCTGGTGCTGTTGGAAATCCCTTGACAGGAGGATGTCTGACTGTTCCCCCAAATTACACTCTTTGAGGCAATATTAAGCCTCAAATCAGTCACACTTGGAATAATTCAAAAATTTGGGGGGGTTGCAGAGAAGCTGCAAAATTTCCTTCTTTCCATTGAAACTCAGTGTTCTCACACTCGAGAGACCACAAGCTATTGGACCTCAAAATCCATAAACCTCTCGCATGTCCTTGTTTATTGGACTATTTATAGTTTATTGGACTATTTATTGTTAATTTTGCGTTTCCTGTCCTAAACAGCCCTACTGGCTGCCCTGAAACAACGGCTGTGGCGCACTTCACGTGTCTCCATGTCCCACAAGTGTCTGAGAGGGAAAGTAAAAGGGATTTTTGTGTCCCTCCGGGATGAAGACAAGTCCTTGCTGTTAATTTTCAGGGTACAACACCATCCATAATGCTGCTGCTTCCTTTGAGAACGCATGCAAAATCAGACTTGAGGAGAAAAGACAATGCAGAAAGAACCGTGCCTCGCCAACTCTGCTGTGCCTTTTGCAACCAGACTTGCCCTGAAAGAACCGTGTCTCACCAACACTGCCTATGGAGACTTTCTGCTGTGCCTTTTGCAACCAGACTTGCCTTGAAAGAACCATGCCTCGCCAACTCTGCTGTGCCTTTTGCAACCAGACTTGCCTTGAAAGAACCGTGCCTCACCAACACCACCTATGGAGACTTTCTGCTGTGCCTTTTGCAACCAGACTTGCCTAGAAAGAGCTGTGTCTCGCCAACTCTGCCTATGGAGACTTTCTGCTGTGCCTTTTGCAACCAGACTTGCCTAGAAAGAGCTGTGTCTCGCCAACTCTGCCTATGGAGACTTTCTGCTGTGCCTTTTGCAACCAGACTTGCCTATCTCGCATCAGCCTCTTTAGCCACCAGCGCTCTTGCAGCAAGCATGGGGAGAGCCCTGCCCAAATCTTTGTTCTTGAAGCCTGGCCATGATGACAATGCCCTCACTGTACAATGCCCACACTTCAAAGCTAATGTGCTACAGCGAGTAAACCAACCATAAGGTTAAAGGCTCTGCCTGACGGGACGACTGAACATTGGAATTCTTATCAACGGATGGAGGATGTAGTTAGAGGGAGAGTGGGCTCTCAGGTGGTGAACATCCTGCCTTCTCCACTCAGCTGAGAACATGAGTCTGCTCCCGTGACACGTGAGCACAGGCTCTGCCCTTGCTGCTGGGGGAGGTTTCTCTCCTCTCCGCTCTGAAGCTTCACCCTGGCCCGTGTGGCATTTGGAAGCCACGTAGCCCACTGGCAGCAGTGGCACCAAACCTGGGAGGGGCACCTGGGGGACACCTGAGCTGAGGTTTGGAGCACAAACCCCAAATGAGGTCATGGGCTCAGGCGGGGATGTGAAAATCTGGGGTGTGTTCCCAGGAGGGGCTGTGGCTGCTCCCGGGGCAGCCCAAACCACAAACACGGCGCTCCTTTGCCCAAGCAGACGGTGTGAAATACCTTTCCCCCTTTCAAACTTACCTACACCTCTCATTCTGACCTCGTGGAAAGCATTAGCAGAATTGTCTCCGTGACAGTTGATTGCTCCAAACTAAATCCCAGATCTACATCCCCATGTTTTGAGGGAGCTCAAAATCCAAGGCACTTTCCTAGCCCAGACTTGGGCAAGCTGGCTTTGGCTTATCTCTAAATCAGCCACCACAAATCATGGCTTGCTTCGAAAGCAACTAACAGCATCGAGTGTGTCATTAGGCTCAAATCCACAGTCAGAGGGTCCTGGAATTTTTGCCTCAGGAGTTTTTTGGAGGTTCGAGCAGAGAAAGCACCGATGCCCTGAGTGCTGGTGTTTGTGGTGGGAGAGTGGGAACTAACAGGACACAGACGCTCTGGCAGAACAGCCCTGAGTGATATCACCAATAACCAAATTAACTAATTACTTTAACTAGGCTGCCCCCAAGACCCCTTGACAACAGCGACGAGCCCCCTGTTGTCCGCCAGAACGCGCCTGGAGCTCGCCCTGCTCTCTGAACCAGCCGAGTGCTGCCGGGCAAAGGCGGGATGGGAGCGGGTGCCGTACCTGTGGGGACAGCCCGTTGCTGACGGGGTTCATGTGGTTGGCAGGGGCCGTGGCGTTCATGAAGCTGTCGGAGTAGCTGGAGAAGCTGTGCCGGGCTCCGTAGGCAGAGCCGGTGTCGGCGGCGGCAGCGGCGGCGGCGGCGGCGAGTCCCCCCTGGTGCATGGTGGAGGGAGGCAGGGGCTGGGGTCTGTGCACGGTGCTCCCCCCGTCTGCAGAGAGAGGGCAGGGGTCAGCAAGGCTGGGGGGTTACAGCTGGCACCGGGAAAAGGGGTCCATGGGTTTGGCCATCCCGGTCTGGGCTGCCGGGGCACACCAAGACAGCAAACCGTGTGGTGGGAGAGAATCTGCAAAACTGGGCTGGGGAAAATACCTGAATTCTCATTTAATTATCCCCCAAACAGAGGCCATAAAATCCTTCATAAAGCCCAACTGGAACTGGAAATACTCCTTGCGCTGAAGCCCACGATGGCGTTTTATCCAGAAAGAGGGATCATCTGTAGGATATTCAGTTTATAGGGATGTGCTCAGCATTTCAGAGCTGAGCAGCATTATAGCCACAAGGCACAGTGATAGAGCAGAAAGGACCATGAGACAGAGGAGAAAACTGAGGAGCTTCCACTGACTGGAATGACTTAAGGAAAACCACCTGTGTGTTACAAGAGACTCCGTGGGATGTCATGAGTGAGAAAGGCAAGGGACAACGGGATAACAGAATCCCAGAACGAGTCCTCACTGGAGGATGCAGGACTCGGTGTGTGCCGGAGCAGGGAGGAGCAGGATACACGCCTGGGAATGGGACTGTGCTGGTCCCGGTTCCCTCCAGGACAGACACCATGGGAAGGGGACAGGGACAGGGAGGTGGCCTCATAGGCTGCGATGCTGAGGACAACCTGGCTTGGACAAGAGACAGGATCGGTTAATCCAGGTGAGAAGCTGTGGGAAGGCAGGCATGGCATGGATCTCTGCTCCTGTGCTACCCCAGCCTCAGCTTTGGTAATCTGGAGGGGACTTGAGGTGACAAAGCTTGGCTTAGGAGCAGGCCTAGAGAGGGGTAGGACTTGGGACCAGCCCTGCACTGCATCTGGCTGGGGTGATGGGGAGAGGGACTGTGGAATCATGGAATGGTTTGGGTTGGAAGAGACCTTAAGGACCACCTCATCCCACCCCTTGCCACGGGCAGGGACACCTCCCACCAGCCCAGGCTGCTCCGAGCCCCCTCCAACCTGGCCTTGGAAGGGCAAGACTCGAGCAAGAGCAGAGAGGCGGCTTGGGCAAAGGGCTGCTCACCTTGGGAGATGGTGGTGGTCGGGTAGGTGGAGTCCGGCAGCTGGTAGGGGGGCAGGGTGGGCATTCCTGTGGGTGGGAATCCCCCGGGCAGCAGGTGGTTGAAGGCTGCCAGCTGGTTGGCTCCCGCCTGTTTGCGCCACCTCGCCCTGCGGTTGCTGAACCACACCTGGAGGGGAGAGCAAAGGCCACCAGTGAGTCCCTGTGAGCTGCTGTCCCACCTCAGCCCGGCTGCTGGTGGCACCACGGCCCACGGCACTGGCCAAAACCACCTCTGAGTCGCCACCTGACTCGGATTTGTGAGTATTTTTTGCCTCCATTCCTGAACTTTCTTTCCACTGGTGAATCTGGAGTGAAGAGGAAGGACCCCCTGTGACTCATGGAGTTGTGTCCCACCTCACCTGGAACCTGATGGAAACACGTTCTGGCCAAAAACAGGGTCAAGTCTCTGCCTGGCACAGATTGAATGCCGCAGAATCCCAGGATATGCTGAGCTGGAAGGGACCCACAAGGACCATCCAGTCCAACCCTCAGCCCCACACAGGACCAGCCCCAGGAATCCCACCCTGTGCCCCAGAGGAACATCCAAAGGCTCCTGGAGCTCTGCCAGCCTTGGGGCTGTGCCCACTGCCCTGGGGAGCCTGGTCAGTGCCCGACCACTCTCTGGGGGAAGAACCTCTTTCTAAAATCCAACCTAACCCATTCCTGACACAACTTCAGCCCATTCCCTGGTCACCACAGAGCAGAGATCAGTGCCTGCCCCTCCTCTGCCCTTCCCAAGAAGTTGTCCCTGCAACGAGGTCTCCCTTCAGTCTCCTCTTCTCCGGTTGAACACACCAAGCACCCCCAGTGCTCCTCACACGCTGCCCCTCCAGGCCCTTCCCCAACATCCTTGGCCACTCTCTGATGGCTCCATGCCTTCTATTCCCCCCCATTCCTCAGTTCCCTCTCTCCCAAATGACCACACATCCCCTGCCCCATCTCCTGGCTAAGCACTCCCAACATTTCAAATGCTTGGAGATGCTGCCGAGAGCGTCAGGGAGGGCGCTCTGAGCCCGAGAGGAATAATTTAACTTGTGTATTCCGGGAGAGCCCCCACCAAATAGAGATGCACTGCTACCACCTGGCCATTCTGCCTTGTTATCTGACAACTATGCGAATGATGCCGAGGGATTAAGGGCCATAATAGCAACACGGCTGCTCTGTTAGGAGGGATAAATAGACAGATTAGCATCATGGTTTCAATGTTAGACAAGCTAAAGAGATAGAACCAGACCGGAGGGAATACGGGGCTCGCTCGGCTCCTCCGTGCCACAGCAAATCACTGTCGTCTGTATGCTGAGACATGCCCTGCTTGTAGCAGCCCCAGAATTGTTCTGCAGCCAATTTAAATCTCTGGGCATCAAAATAAACCCGGGTTTAACGCCCATGCAAAGCTGGGCTCGTGTTTCCCACGGCGCTGGTTTACCTGCGAGGCTGCCCGAGGAGATTTTTCTAAGCGTGTTTGCCTGCCCTGGGGTGTTTTTTATCGTGGGCAATCTCCCTTCTGCATGGTGGGAAGGGTCTCCTTGAGCCATCTCTTGGGCTTGGTTTGCCTCCTTTAATCGGAGAGGCTCTCGGGCCCCAGCCCTGTTTGGGGTTCAGAAGTATGTGGATAAGCTTTCAGGCCAGATGAGAACGCAGCTGCTGGACTTTGGGAGGCCTAAAGGGGCTAGAAAACATGATTAAATTTCACAGCAACGAGGGAGCAAAAATCAAGACTGTAAAGCGTTTGGGGTGGGAGGAAAAAATCCTCCTCCACATCAGATGGGGAGCTGGGGTCACAAGGGTTCAAGCTCAAAGTGCGCCCACATTTTGGGAGCCAAACCTGAACCCTCTTCCCCAGATCCTGCAGAACTTCAGTCCCCTGTGCCGTGGGGCATCAAACACGATGCCGAGCTCAAAGCAGGCACCTCATAGCGAGTCCTCCTTGTTCCTGTGCATTTTTCCTACTGGGAAAGGCAAATGGCTTTAGTGGAGTGCTGGCCCAGCGCTCGACTGCAAAAATGAGTGTACACTGAGCTCCACACCCTGATTTCTCTGAGGTTCTCTGGATCATAGCCTATTAGTGCTCCTTCTACGTGTTATTTAGCCATTATGATGTTGTGGAAACAGTTTAATTAAAGCCTGCTAACGATAGCTGCAATCATGATGGCTTAGCAAGGACCCAGGCCCGGGCAGCCCTTAATTTCACGCTGTTATTTACATCCATATACAATGCAAACAACAAAAGCCCGTTCCCTTTGAAGAGCTGGTCTAAATGAAGCCCCTGAAGTGTTTGCAGTGCTGATGTCAGGTCCTTGGCTCCAAAAACCCCTCTTTTTACAGACCTGTTCCTGCTTCACAACCTCCTGGCCCCTTCCAAAAGCGTGACAGAAATGGGTCAGCTCACATCCGATCCCCATTGACCAGGGGACCCCACGCGGGTCACCATCCCCGCACCCATTTCTGGCACCCAAAGTTGCTAAAAAAATCTAGGACAGAGTCAAGGAGAGGGAAGTGAACGAATGTTGAGGTCTGGAGCACTTCACTACCCTTTTCTCCAGTGCCATTCCGCAGTTTCTGTGAGCAGCGAGCAACACAAATGAATAAATCATCTTTTTTGCCCTGGTCATGTAAAGAGGACAATCCCATCCTTTCCTCATGAAGGTGCAGCTCAAGGTTTGATTCAGGGAGGTGACCCTTGGCTCCTCCTCTCCTATGATTTGCTTCCACTTGCTCAGTCAAGGACATGAAAGTCAAATATTTTTGGTAGCTGAACACAAAGAGATAAATAAATCTTCTTTTTTTTTTTTTCAGAGAAAAAGGCCTGGGCTGGAAGAGCTTTCACCCTCAAAAAACAAAGATCTCAGTGCTGAGAAGAGCACATAAAATTCAGAGAGGGAGAACAAAACCAAGATGTGAATCCAGGAACCAAGAGGGAAAGAGAAATGGAACTGCATGAGTTCAAAAGCCACTCCAGGGATTTCTGACACTTCCCTGACAATGCAAAGGATGGGAAAGGTCTATTTATCCTAACCAAGAGTTGGCAAGTCCACTTGGGATCAGATGGGCAGAAGAAATACATGGAGCGAGATGGCCTGGGATGGGACACGTTTCTCCAACACAACCCCCAGGACGACCCACTGCCCTGTCCGGCAGGTGATCAAAACACCACGTGGAAAAGATTTGTGTGGTCTTTTGTTCCCCCACCAACACCCACGTGTGCACACAAGAGCTGAGGTTTCATCAGCCACCGAAGGTTCGCCTGTCAGGGGATCCAGGTACACCTAAGGCTGCTAAAACCAGGCTGGTGGGAAGAAGAGGAGGAAGAGGAGGAAGAGGAGGAAGAGGAGGAAGTTTTGAAGCTGCTGGAGGTGTTTCGTTCAGAATTAAAATGTACACATGGGTGTGGTGGCTCCTCCTGTCTTGATCCTCCACATCCAGCAAGGAGCCTTTGTATTTTATATATGAGGCTCCTTTCTGTTTTAAGGGAGATAAAAGGGTACTCTGGATCCTTTTAAAACCAGGTAGAGGCCACAAAAAAGTCCTATGTATGAGCCATTTTGGTCTACAATGCACGTGAAAGGAAAGATAAATTCCAAGAGAGTGGATTATCACCAAAGAAATTCAGTTCTTAATAATGTTCCTCTTGTGACTTCAGGGAAGTTGTTGCTTTTCTGATTTGAAGTCAGTGCTTCATCGAGTTTTAGTCCCATGCATCAGATTAGCACCTCTAAATTGAGGATAAACCCCACATTTTGTTGCCTTTCAGTTTATTTCCACAACCAGTCCTCTGAGGCAGAGGCTCTCTCGAAGCACCAGAAGGCACCAGACCCAGCACTGCAAGATCTTGGAGCATCTTGGCTGCAAAGAAACTAATGATAAATGATAATAATGGTAGTAAATACACCTGCACCACGTGAATTCCCCACCACACGTTGAAACGTAGCGTTTCCTCCCGGAGCAAGTGGAGAATCCAACCCCAAACACACCACAAAGCAATTGATGGGATTTATCTTCCCGTGCAGAGGAAGGGACATTTCATGGCCCAAACAGGTCGGTTCCACCCCTTATTTGGAACCCAGAGAAATAAAAAAAATAAATAAAAAGGAGATACTTTCCGGCTAATGACGTTAGCAAGTCTTTCCCTTCCCCCGCCTCAAAGGTGGCTCAGGCCTTTATGCTTATAAATCATTTTATTGGGAGGGAAAATCCAGAGGCTGGAGCATCTCCCTGCAACGCGAGGTGCACTTCAAAGGGAACCTGCTTTCAGTCCCCAACAGTTAAGGTTTTTATCAGGCACTGAAGATTCCCCCTGCCAGAGGATCCTGTTACACCATGGCAAGCCTGGGGTGAAGGCTAAGGCTGCTAAAACCAGGCTGGGGGGAGGAAGAGGAGGAAGAGGAGGAAGTCTCGAAGATGCTGGGGATGTTTTTTAGAGGCTTCTGGGGCTGGATTGGAGTTTTATGTTGGGACAAAACAGTGCTTGGGAAAAGGGCTGTGAGAGAGACTGGACAGCAGAAAAAAACCACCACGGCAGAAACCGGATTTTTCTTTAAAAAGGGAATTTTTTTCATGGTCATTTCATAGCAGAGACCCTGTGCTGTGCAAATGTGCTGCTTCCCAAGGGTATGGTGGTCATTTCATAGCAGAGACCCTGTGCTGTGCAAATGTGCTGCTTCCCAAGGGTATGGAAGTGCAACACAGGCCACTGGAAGCAACAGTTTGGACCCACTAAAGGCATGTGGGGCTTTTTGCCCCCCGTGAATTGTTTTCCAAAGAATATATGGAGTAGGCAGATGCGTTATAGAAACTGCAGGGCGTTGCTGAGAGGAAGCAGATACAGGACTGCCCTCCTGGAAAACAACAGGAAAGAAGATATCCAAGGAGGTTCTGTGTGTTCTAGTCAAGCCTGGAGTCCAGAGTCAAGACCAGAGTCCCTCCCTGTGCCACCTGCACCTTGCCCAGCTCCTGCTCCAAGGATCCTGAGCACCCTCCAATGCCTCACCTCCCCATTCTCTTCCCAGATGGGAGAGGGAGGAACGTCGAGGCTGGAAAACCTCCCCAGTGCATCGCCGTCTGTTCTGCAGAACCAGCTGGTTGCAGCAGAGCCCATCCTCCCATCCTGGGCTCGGGGCAAAGGTTAGAACTGGTTCTTATTTAAGCCCAAGGCTCGCACCCAGCCCCGCCAAGAGCCAGCCCGAGATGTCCCAGCCACTTGTTCCCCACCAGCTGCCTGCCAGGATGGGGCTCTGGAGTGAATTATCCCGCCCAGATATGGGTCAGCTCCCACAATTTGTCAGACAAGGAGAGGAAAGGAAGGTCAGGAAGAGGCTCCTGTGGGAAAGAAAGCCCGTTGTGTTCCTGCTCAGCCTAATCAGGAGGCGATGCGGGAGAGAGATGGATGGGATGGACGAGCTCCTAAATGGAAACAGGGGTGGGAAGAGCCAAGTCAGGCCATTGCTCTTCGGTGGAATGGAAGAGGAGAGGCACGTGTTTGTGTTCATGGGCCCAGGGGGTGGCAGGAGCCGGGTGGGAAAGTGTCGTGTGGCCATTTATGGCCTAAAAAATCCCACCAAAGTGAAATGAGGTCCCTTGCCATGTTTGAGTCCTCTCCAGGTTCTCCCTGGAACCAGAGCAGATCAACTTGTCCACCCTGGTCCAAGATGCTGCGAGTCTTGGTTTTCCCAGGGAGGTGAAGCAGAAGGATTTTCGGGAGGAACTCTACAGCAGGAGCGATGAGAGACGGGGATATTTTCCTCCTCCAAATGCCTTTTTTTCAGGTGGGAAGGGTTTGCTGTGATGGTGAGATGGGGTCCTGTGAGTCCATAGAGCAGCTTCGTGATGAAGATGCTTCCCCTGCCAAGGGGTGTGAAAAACACACATCAGAGACCTACAAATGTCACTGAAGGTGCTGAGCTAATTCCAACAGGAAGCTCGTGGGAATACACAGATTTTCGAGGCTGTACCTACAGGCACTCGGGTTCAGCACAAGCCTCTGCCACTGGTGGGTGATACGGTTAAAATAAATATTAAACAAGGTTAGTGGAGCAGAACAAATGACTCCTCACAAATGAGATTACCCAATGAATTTAGCCTGTATTTCTCCTGGCATCTCCCAGTTCCTGAAGGTGTTAGTTATTTATAACAACCTACTGAATTGCAATAAACAGGTTGTGGTACATGGATTTTTTTTTTTATTTTTTTTTTTTGCAAATCACTTGTATTTTTGAACAGTGAAATGTTTTATTGTGACATTGATTGCTTTACTGCTGCAATATTCTTTCAAACATTTCCTCAACCACAAGGCCACCCCTCCCTTGAACTGCTGGACATTTTGAAGCTGCTAATGGATTTCATACTCCAGGCAGGAGAGCAGAAGGAATGGGATAGATCTGTCCACTTTCACACCGAGGCATCCTAAGCCCAGGGTGGAACTCCGGGATTCAGAACTCCTGAATTCAGAACTCCAAGCCCAACCCAGTGATGCAGCTTTACTACTCCCTGTAATAGCAGTCAATAATATTTACAAATAAAAAATATTCTGTATTAATAAACCAGCTTTTGGATGCTGATTGTTTGCAAATATTGTGTTTCAAAGTTTTCCAAACCTGCCTCTCAGGGATGGTTTCGATCGCCAGAGGAAATTCTGCTAAAAGGAAATAAAATTTGAGATAAACCCTCTTTTCCTCCTCTTTATAAATGCGAGGTCTGAGGATGAACGGGGCTGGAGGGAGCTGAAAGGCATCAGGACGGGTCCGCTGCTGCCACAAAGCAGCTGCAAGGCGCTGTATTTATAAACTGCTTTTTTCCCTCGCACACTTCCTTCTTACACAGCCAGCCCTTAATGGTGTTAAGAATTGCATTGAAACATTTCAGAGGAGGCTTTGATGTCCACACCTCGCCGAGGTGAGCGAGATGTTGGGGAGCAGATTTCCTGCTGCTGTTGTTTGGCTCCAGACAGGCTGGGCTTTAGCAGTGAAATCAGCAGCACATCGATTCCCGCCATCAAGATTTGCTTTGCCGAAGAAAAGCTTTTAAAAGTGGCTTAAGCGCCACGGGGGAAGTGGCTCAAAGATTAAAACGCCCCGGCAAAACCCTCCTCCTGATTATTAGGAATATTTCCCAGTGTTGGCCACAGGGAATATGTTTAACTGGAGTCCCAGGAAAGAGACTGGGAAGGCTGAGGATGGACGAGAGCCATGGCCATGGCAACTGGGGCGCTTTACTGGGCACGTACTGGTGGGAGCAGAGGCTGAGCAAAGCCTAAGAGGAATATTTTGGTCCATGCCCCTGTTTGGAAATTTCGTGATGAAGGTTTTTGCTCATAAAACCCTCGGGAGGCCCTGTTGGTTTTTAACACAATGGCACAGACGCTCTGCTGCCATAAATCAGCCCGACTTCCCTGCCTTCCGTTCACAGCAGCGGAGAGTGCAGAGTTACACACAAACCTCCATCCCAGGAGCTGGGGGGCTCCTTCATTGCTTTGGCCTCTGTCCTTTGTACCAAAATCAAGTCATTCCCACATTGTTTGGGGCACCTCAGCTCGTGACCACGAGGTTGGCAGTTCTGAGCCCAAAGCGGACCAAGAAAACCAGAACGGGGCAAACAATCAAAGGAGTCGGTTCCAGGTTTGCATCTCAACACAAACCCTGCACGATTTTATCTGAAAATCAAGTTTTACTGCTCTGAAGGGAACCCTCCACCCACGGCAGGTTCAAAGGAGCACTTTCTCCATTTGGATCAGAAAGTCCCCTCCCCACACTTAAAAAAGCAGCTGCTCTTGTGAAACTACGCTGCAAGTTTTTATTTGCTCCCGTCGAGCTCAACCAGCACTTTGCCAGAAGGACTCCAGGATTATGCTTATCATTTCCATCTTCAGCAAAGCATAATGCACTTAATGAAAGAGTGCTGGCTCTTTCCAGCACGATGCCCTCGGGCTTCCAGAGCTGGGACAGCATCCCCAGCCTGTGGGACGTTCCTGGTTCCAAGGGGGTGGTCGCTGTAATTCTGTGAGTGCCAAAAGCACTGATGCCTTTTTGGGGAAACATTTAGACTGAATCCTGGAATGGTTTGGGTTGGAATTGGAATGAACCTTAAAGATTATCCAGCTCTATCCCCTGCCATGGGCAAGGACCCCTCCCACCAGCCCAGGGTGCTCCAAGTCCCATCCAACCTGGCCTTGGACACTCCCAGGGATCCCGGGGCAGCCACAGCTTCTCTGCCCACCCTGTGCCAGGGCCTGCCCACCCTCCCAGGGAAGGATTCTTTCCTGATAGCCCGTCTAAATTCCCCCTCTTTTAGTTTAAAGCCATTTGCCCTTATTTTGCCACTCCATATCCTTGTGAAAAACCCCTCTCCAATCTTCTTGTGACCCCTGCTTAGATACTGATGCACAGTTTTAGGAGATCATCTCTGGCTTTTCCAAAGTTCAGATGGAGAAAGACTTTGCCACTGCAGTCTGGGTACTGGATACCTGGTAATTTACTGTACAATTTGGATACCTTGTAATTTACTTTACAGTTTGGTTACCTGATAAATTACTTTGCAGTTTGGTTACCTGATAAATTACTTTGCAGTTTGGTTACCTGATAAATTGCTTTACAGTTTGGATACCTGGTAACTTACATTACAATTTGGTTACATGATAAATTACTTTACAGTTTGGATACCTGAGCAGTTACTTTACAGTTCAGATACCTGGTAATTCACTTTACAATTCAGCTCTGTCTATTTTTCCTGTGATTATTAGGTGGTTTGGGGGCTCATTTGGAGTATTTTCACTGGGGCAAGCATGCAATGGTTACTCTTTTCCACAATCCGACTGGATTTATGAGTGTAATTCAGGCTGGAGACGTGAGAGGGAATGACAGCAACGCCTTGGGATGTCAAGGACTGGCTTACTAAGCAAGGAGAAAGCAAACAGGGTGCAGCCCAACTCTGTGTCTCATTAAGAACTTCTGTAGCCAGATCTCTGTGAGACAGGAGGATGGGGAAGCATCAGGACCCTCATCACCGTCACTTCACTTGCAGATGCAGGAGAAGTATTTTGTGACCTGTCTCCTGCATCCCAGGGCCAGTTGTGTGGACAATCCCTGGATCACAACTCACAGAGACACCACACCCTGTGGTGAAACCTATTTGGACAATCACCAAATGAAAAATAAATGGGATTCTCTCTCTTTTCCTCTTATTTCTCTGAGGGGTCTGGAGCAGTCCACCACCCTCTGCCCAGCCTCTTCTGGGAGCAGGACATTGCTTGGCGTCGTGGTTCTCACGGTGCCAGTGGCTGTTCCCACCCTGGGTGCTGGGAATGAGCGTGCCAACGCAGCAGTGCCAAGGAGAGCCCCAAGCCCGCAGGGTGCCCCGGCTGCTGCCAAAAACAAGGGGCAGCTGTTGTGTCATAACCTCATCGCTGCCTCCTCGGGGGAATGGGGATGACTCGGAGCACTGGGAAGAAAGGGAAACATTCTCAGCTGACCTCGAAGGGAGGGGGGATAGACTCAGAAGAGCCAGTCTGGACACATCTCAAAAGGTTTGGGAAGCAAAACACCAGGCAAACAGCAGCAGGCTGTGGCAGCTTTGTGTGGCTGCAGTTAGTGCGAAGAGACCTTCTCACCATCATCATCCCTGGGTTTAACACCTTCATCTCCAAAAACATCAACTCAGGGAATGCTGGGGAGACCTTCTCACCATCATCATCCCTGGGTTTAACACCTTCATCTCCAAAAACATCAACTCAGGGAATGCTGGGGAGACCTTCTCACCATCATCATCCCTGGGTTTAACACCTTCATCTCCAAAAACATCAACTCAGGGAATGCTGGGGAAACCTACTCATTGTCATCATCATCATTATCATCATCATCATCATCCCTGGGTTTAACACCTTCATCTGCAAAAACATCAACTCAAGGAATGCTGGGAGATCCTATCATCATCATCATCATCATCATCATCATCATCATCATCATCATCATCATCATCATCCTTGTGTTTAATGCTTTCGTCCCCAAAAAGCACCCCCTCAAGAAGTGCTGGGGAGACCTTCTTATCATCATCATCATCACCTTCTTCTTCTTCATCATCATCATCATCATCCCTGTGTTGACAGAGCTCTGACCACAGCAACAGCTGGTGAAACTCATTAATATCACCCCAAAATGCCACTCAGTGTTTGTTTTTTGAAGAGCAGATCTACTTTCTTGGCCAAATATTTGGTTTCTTTTGTGGAAAACTGCATTAGTTTCCCATTTTGATGCTGTCCCATTGAGGAAAATGGCACAGTGACACTTTTGGCATTGGTCAAAACTTCATTTGCCTCTGAATTATCTTGGCCTGGGTAACATTAATTGGTGGGCTGCGGTTAAAACCAGAAGGTTTTTCTATCTCATTGCTCCATTTCCACGTAATGGAATTGCAGGGACACTGCTTATTCCTGAAAATTAAGAGATGTTTTTAAGGTCCCCACCAGAACACACCAGAATGATCCCTGAGAATTCCATGTATTTTCTGGATACTGAACTACAGAGCCCTGCTGGGAAACGGTGGGTTTTGGCTTCTCCACATTGAAAAGAGAATCGCTCTGTGAAAAATTTCAACTGAAATCGAATACAATTCCTTTTCTGGTGCTTCATTTGGCAAATCAGAAGCTGTGCAGCACCGTCCAGAACGCGGCGCTTCGTTTACTACGGCCTGAAACTGTGCCATAAAATACAGATTATGTGGGTGGCCTCGAAAAGCACCGAGATCTCAGCGACAGAATTGCTCTGAGCCCTTTTATTAAATGAAACACCCATTTTCTCTGCCAGCGCAGAAATCGCGACGGTATCCATCATAAAAATGATCAATAAAGCACTGGCTTGCGACTCCCGCTGCCTGGTTTAATTTTGTTATTGAAATAAAGGTTTCTCAGTGCCTGGAGTTTCCTGGGGGGATTAATATCAAAAATCAGCATCGCGACGCTCCCACCTCTCCGTGCTGGTTTATTCCCCAGAAATCACCCACTGTCCAGAGCAGAATAACAAACTTGCTGGGAACCCGCCTTAAAAATGCAGCAAGTTTGGGCAAACAAATCCACAAAGGGGAATTGTCTAAGGGAAGGATTAGTTTCAACTCCCCACACCCGTGGCTGAAGCACCTGGTGGCTCTTCTGACTTTAGCATTGCTTTAAAAAGTCAACAATTTCCTGATGAAATGATTTTCCTACTGAAAAACACTCTGCTAACAAAAATGATTTTCCTACTGAAAAACACTCTACTAACAAAGACAAGTTGTTTGTGAGAATAGAGTTGTTGTAAAAAGAGTCCTTTCTATAGAAATTCCAGGCAGAAAAGCTTCAAAATTATCACAAAATCCCATTTAAGGAGTTTTTCTCCACATAAAAACTCTGACATCATCAGTTAGATAATTGCAAAAACTGGCGTAAAAACCCAAAATGCATCCAAGATCAAAATCAAAGCCCCCATTAAATTACTGAGTAATTATTTCTCTGTCAAATTTAATTTCCAATTCCATGAACGCTTGGCATCCAACTTTTCTGGAAGGGTGGGAGTGAGAACTCGCAGATGGGCAGGAATTCCTTCAGTCCTGGACAATTAGTGGGGCTACATGAGTCAAGGCATTGCCCTGCACCAAAACCAGTGGGAATTTCCACTGGTGGCCTCGCTGGGCACGGGTTTGACCCTCTAATCCTGATTCATCCAGAAATCCGTGGACGTCTCGTCCCTGGCCATGCTTAGTTTGGGATTAACCTTTTAACAGCCCGTCCCTTTGGGCGTGTTGAAGTGTGAAAGTTGAAATCTCGAATGTCAACCCCACAAACGTCGTGGTGACCCTGCAAAAATACTGCCCAGCCTCCCCTGAACTTCCCAGCAGAGGAGAAACCGGAGCTTGGAGCTGCTCCCCATCATCCCCACCTCTCTCTCTTTTTGGGAAGTTTATCAGTTTCCAACGTGTCAAACCCCAACTTGGCTGGGAAGCCCCGAGATGTGCCAGGAGAGTTCAACAGAGCCACCAGCTCCTCAGGTGGGGGACGTTGTGGTCTGTGAACACCCAGGTGGGAGGAAGGACCACCAGATGTCAGGGAGGACCACCAGGACTTGGGGGAGTTCACCTTTCATGTGGGGAAGCAAAGAGAGGTGAGGACAAGGGAAAAAAGAGAGACAATCCCATTTATTTTCGTTTGGTGATCCCAATGGGATTCACCACAGCGTGTGGTGTCTCTGTGAGTTGGGATCCAGGGATTGTCCAGCACACAAGTGGCCCTGGGATGAAGGTGACAGGTCACAAAATACTTCTCCTACATCTGCCTCCCCTTTTCCACCTTAAGTTTTAGGGTCAAGATGGATGGGTAGATGTTGACGTAGCCCTTCAGAGAATCATAGAATGAATGGCCTGGGTTGGAAAGGACCTTAAATATCATCCCGTGCCACCCCCTGCCATGGGCAGGGACACCTTCCACTGTGCCAGGTTGCTCCAAGCCCAGTCCAACCTGGTCTTGGACACTTCTAGGGATGGGGCAGCCACAGCTTCTCTGGGTGCCCTGTGTACCAGGGCCTGCCCACCTTCCCAGGGAAGAGTTTCTTCCTACCATCCCATCTAAACCCACTCTCTGTCCATATAAAACCATTCCTCTCGCTCCAGGCCCTTGTAAATGGACTCTGTTAACCCCCAGAAACCCCGACCTCAGCTGGCCCTGCTGTTTTTAGAGCTATTTTTTGAATCCAAAACGCATCCCTGGGCCTTAAAAACTCCATTGCCAGAGGGCTGAGGCTCCAAGGCAGTTGAAGGTTCCTGGCCGGGTGGGTACCCGTGGGTGGATGTGTGTGTGGGGCTGTTTTTCTTTCCCCAAGAACTCGATGGACTGATGTTGGTAGATGCCGAGAGCCAGCAAAAGATCCGCTCTGATATGCAGAAAATTTTACAAGGGTCGGCAGGCTTAAAAGTGGTGGGAAGAAGCTGAGCGTGCCAGGATGTCGGAATGAGAAAGCCACCAGGAATGTGGCTCGGAGAACAGCTGCTCCTGGAACCCTGGCAGGAACCTCCGGGAAAGCTGCCCGGGAGCAAGGAGAGGGATTCGGAGAGCGCGGCTTGGGACAAGGCAAAGGTTCTCTTTAGTTAATTGGTTAATTATTAAGATTTCCCTGTGTCTGCTTTCACCTCCCAGCGTTGTCACAGCAAGGTCAGAGCACCCTGGAAAAGAACTTCCTTCTGGATCGTGCTCTTTGCCCTCACAGCTCGGGCAACACAGGTTTCCATCTCCCCATAAAAAAGGTGTTCCCTGAACCCCGTTCTCCCTTGAAACTCCTTTTTTTAATCCAAAAACCACTGATCTTTATTTCCCACCTAGGATCTACTGTCCACCTACGTGACCGAGAGCAATTAGAAGAAAATACGCAAAACAAAATTGGGGGAAATTCTCGCATTCCGACTCCAGGCTTAGCCCCCTTAATTAGCCACTTTCCCAGGCTCCCAAAACCCCTGATCCTACATGGCCAGCAAATTAACACTGTCACTGCTGAACACCTGGGATGGTCTTTTGGGCTAAAATCAGCAACGGAATTGGTGCAAGATTTGCTGGATTCCATTTTCCAGCCTCCGTGGCCAACTCTTGAGGGGTGATGGATTCGGGACAACGCAGCCACCTCTCAAGGGGAAGCTGCACGAGGGGAGAGCTTGTCCACTGCAGTGCTGAGGTTTCCTTGGGAAAGAGGGATAATGGGAAAACTCCTTAACCAGTGTCCCAGGAGCGGGGGGAACGTCCCTTCCCAGACAGGTGGGGGAAAACACCCAAAAACCTTTGGTGGTTTGGGCTTCTGAGTGAGCACATGGAGCTCATCGCCCCGAGAACTGCAGGCAACAAAAACCTGTTTCCTTTTGGAGATGCTGCTTAATGGAGTAATTCCTCCTTCCATCCTCTCCCAGAGCCCGGGATGGGGGTCAGGGCTGCGGGACAGACCCCCGTGCTCGGTGTGGACCCCAAGCAGGCCCACCAGGATCATGGAGTCCAGTACACAATCCCAGAATATTCCGAGTTGGAAGGGACCCACCAGGATCATTGAATCCAATACACAATCCCAGAATATTCTGAGTTGGAAGGGACCCACCAGGATCATTGAATCCAATACAGAATCCCAGAATATTCTGAGTTGGAAGGGACCCACCAGGCTCATTGAATCCAATACAGAATCCCAGAATATGCTGAGTTGGAAGGGACCCACCAGGATCTTTGAATCCAGTACAGAATCCCAGAATATTCTGAGTCGGAAGGGACCCATCAGGCTCATTGAATCCAATGCACAATCCCAGAATATTCATGGAGTTGAAAGGGACCCACAAGGATCATTGAATCCAATACACAATCCCAGAATATTCTGAGTTGGAAGGGACCCATCAGGATCATTGAATCCAATACACAATCCCAGAATATTCTGAGTTGGAAACAAACCACCAGGTTCATTGAATCCAATGCACAATCCCAGAATATTCTGAGTTGGAAACAAACCACCAGGCTCATTGAATCCAATGCACAATCCCAGAATATTCTGAGTTGGAACTGACCCATAAGGATCATGGAGTCCAATACAGAATCCCAGAACATTCTGAGTTGGAAGGGACTTACGAGGATCATGGAGTCCAATACAGACAGATTGCTGGGGTCTCTATTTCCCTGCTTGAACCCACCACAATCCCCAATCCCTCCCCTTTGCCTTTCCCTTCCCTGTCCCCAAGGGGCTCTATTATCCCCCCCGACCTGTTCCCACTCCCGATCCCTCGCCATGTTTGCACACACTGCTGACCCAGCCTTTATGTGCCACACATAAGGGTCTCTGTGTGGAGTTCCCACAAGGGCCATTAATCGTGTCCATGCCAGAGCCCACCGGCTCCAAACCCTCCCTTCCCACTCCTCCCCTCTCCTTCCCTTCCCACCCCCCTTTTTGTGATGTCTGGAGATGGGGG
>VWZG01007837.1:34203-44402 GCA_013396735.1 Grallaria varia
GGGGGGGGGAGGTGGGGGTTGGGAAAAAAAAAAAGCTTTTATGAAAATTCACACACGGAACTTGCAAACTTTGCAAAATACGATCTGCTCCCCTGGGCGAGGTTGGTGAATGGTGGGATTGCTCCTCAAACGCCAGCCAGAAACAAACAGTTCCCTCCTGGGCAAAGGGAGGAATTTTCTCTGGCAGAAAACAGAGCATTAAACGCCTCGCCAAGTTCGGGGAAAGTTTGGCTCCCAGTCCCAACCTGGAGCAAACCTCCCAGCTGGTACCTCTGCAAGGGGCCAAATCCAAAGGTCCTGCTGGCAAATTCGTGGGAATGTAGGGTGGGAATATGCTCAGTTGAAAGGGACCCACAAGGATCATGGAGTCCAATGCACAATCCCAGAATATTCAGGGAGCTGAAAGGGACCCACCAGGATCATCAAGTCCAGTACACAATCCCAGAATATTCTGAGCTGAAAGGGTCCCACAAGGATCATGGAGTCCAATGCACAATCCCAGAATATTCAGGGAGCTGAAAGGGACCCACCAGGATCATCAAGTCCAGTACACAATCCCAGAATATTCTGAGCTGAAAGGGTCCCACAAGGATCATGGAGTCCAGTACAGAATTCCAGAATATTCTGAGTTGGAAGGATCTGCAGGCAACCAAACCCACAACCTTGGTGTTATCAGTCTCATGCTCTGACCAGCTGAGCTCATCTCAGGGGTTGGTGCAGAACTGGATTTAAGGCTCAGATCCTTGTGGATGTGGCTCTGGACAAGAAGTGTGTCCATGGTACTGCCTTTCAACACACTCACAGAACATGCTGAGTTGGAAGGGCCATCCAGACCAACCCTCAGCCCTGCACAGGACCAGCCCCAGGAGTCACCCCCTGTGCCCCAGAGGATCATCCACAGGCTCCCTGAGCTCTGCCAGTCTTGGTGCTGTGCCCACTGCCCTGGGGAGCCTGGTCAGTGCCCGTCCACTCTCTGGGGGAAGAACCTCTTTCTAAAATCCAACCTAACCCATTCCTGACACAACTTCAGCCCATCCCCTGGTGCCCACAGAGCAGAGCCCCCTCACGCCCAGCACCACCCTCTGCTTGCCCAAGGCGACCAAGGTGACCAAGGCTGGCTCTGCACACTCTGATTCTTGTCCTCACCTGCACGCGGGCCTCGGTGAGCTTGGTCCTCTGAGCCAGCTCCTCCCTGGTGTAGATGTCGGGGTAGTGGGTCCTCTCAAAGGCTTTCTCCAGCTCCTCCAGCTGCTCGGCCGTGAAGGTGGTTCGGCTGCGGCGCTGTTTGCGCTTCAGGGGCAGGTCAGGTTCAGATTCCACGTCAGAGCCTTCATCCAGCCTGTTACCTGGGGTGGGGGAGGAAGAGGAGGTGAGGATGGCATGGTTGAACCTCATGGAGAGGCTGTTGGGAGAGCTGAGCCGCCCAGCAAAGCAATCTTGGTTCTCCTGCCCGTCAAAACAAAGCGTTGAATCACAGACACTCCACTTTGGGTTGAAAGAACCTCAAAGGTCATCCCATGCCACCCTCTGCCATGGGTAGGACACCTTCCACCAGCTCAGGTTGCTCCAAGCCCTGTCCAACCTGGCCTTGGACGCTTCTAGGGATGGGGCAGCCACACCTTCTCTGCCCAACCTGTACCAGGGTCTGCCCACCCTCCCAGGGAGCTCTGCCCATGCCCAGCATCTCTACCAGGTTTGTGTTATGTCATTTTCCACCGTTATTTTTTTTTCCCACATTGCAAAGGAAACTTTGGAAAATCAAAACTTCTTGCTGGAAAATGGTGGCTTGTAATCCCTGATTCAAATCATAATGGAGAAAGAGCAGCTTTCAATTTTAATTAGAAAATTATGATTTTTTTTTCTAATTGATGAAATTTCCATCTTTTGTTTGAGATTACAGTTTCACACGTGCACATTTTGCACTGAAAAATGGAGAAGCTGAAATAAGCACATAAAAATGTCAATGCACGACACTTTAACTTGTGCTGCCTCATTTCCTTCTGCGTTTGTTGAGAGCTGGTGTTTGAGATCTCAGTCCTTTTAAACCATGTTAGGAAGGGGGGGAAAAAAGAACGATTAGGAATTTTTACAGCTGGGAAAAACCTTTCCAGGTGTGCTTCACCTGGAGGATACACTTCCTCAACTCTGAAATTCCCGGATTTCAGCAGGAGTTTTGCCCAAGGCCAAGCTGCCACGGAATTCAGGTGCCACCAAAGTCCATTCCTGATGTCTAATTAGTCACTTATTTCCCCGGACCTCTGCCTTTCCCTTCTCCCTGCCTTGAGCTTGACACCACATCTGTCGGCTCCTGAGGTCCAAAGAAGCACAGCTGGAATAAGTAAACCCAGTTTGGCTCCAGCTTTTTCCCTCTGGAGATGAGGCAGGAGGCACCACACTGGTGTTCCCCACGTCTCCAGTGGCTTTTGGAGGGGACACCCCAAGGACATGGAGCTGTGACTCTGGCGTTGGCTCTCGTGGAGCAAATCCTGTGTTCCAGGGCTCGGTGTGCAGGTTGTCACTTCCCTGCAGTGCAGACGTTGATGTTTGGGGGGTCTTGGCTGGGCCAGAACTTCACGTCTGCCTTTGGGACAGTGAAAAATGTGCCACCGGTTCATGACAGCAGAGAAGGAACATCATGACACCTGAAACCTCTGAGGTGGGTGGGGGTTCTGGCCTCTGCCACCTCTTCCTTCTCTCTCATGAGAACAGGAGGCTCTTCAATGTACACTGATTTTTTTTTCCCCTCCCAACCTTCACTTCTGCCTTTCAGAGGCACCACAGAACCCAACTGTGCTGGCGGAGGAGCGATTCTTACTTTTGGGCCAACCTTTGCCAATTTAAGGATTAAAGCGGGACTTCCATATGCTCAGCCTGACAATAAAGTTCCCTGAAGTTCCTCCCGGTGTTTTTCAGCCTCTGTATTATCATCATCATCCAAAAATCTGCCTCCTTTCCCGTCGGGGCTGGGAACGGCAGCTGTGACTTCCCCGACAGCTGCTGCAGAGCGGCGGCAGTTTGAGGAGTAGGAGGCAAATATCCCCTCGGAGCTCGCTTGTTTATACTGAGGTCACCACAAAAATGCCTCTGCATTCAAAACAAAAAATACTTTTATGTCTTGGGGGTTTCAGGGGGAGGATGTCAGGCCTCGGGTAACACAGTCGTGCTGGAGTCAGGGAGACTCTGCTGGCAGGGGAGTGGGTGCCTTCTTTGGGGGGCAAAAACATCACCTGAAGAGTGCTTCTACCTCCTTCTATCTCTGCCTTACCAGTAAATACTTAAGGGTTTCTACACACATTCATCTTTTAGATCAAAAACCTTTTATTTTTTAATTTCTCCCCAAAATTGGTGAGAAATTCCCTGGTGACTTCAGAGGAGCAGGCTCTGCCCTGCATTTTAAAGACAATGCTCCTGCCCGTGGCATAATGCTGTTCCTAAACTAGTTCTTTGGTTTTGTCCACTTTCAAGGAAGGTCGAGAGTGCCAAGTAAAAGGACCATCTGCACTTGCAAATAAAAGCCCTCCACATCTGGGCCCCAGATGATTCAGGGCAGGTAGAAGCACATCTGGACCACACTGGACCACGCTGTGCTAAAGCACATCTGGAAACCCTGGAGAGGCAGTAAATTTAAGTTCATCACTGAAGTGATTAATTAATTAGCTGGTGTCTTTCCTGGGAATGTTTGGTATGAAAAAGAAAAGAAGGACAGAGGTGTGTTTTGTGTCCAGGGTGTGAGAGGGCCAGTGTGAGGAAGGGGAAGGAAAACACAGAGGAATGAAAATACCCAGAGTTAAATGTCCTTCTCTCTGTAATTAAAACACATTTACGTGTAGTCAGTACATGCCCTGCACATACTTAGTAGGAACTTGCAGCTCCTTGGCCCGGGGATGGTTGGTTGTGGTGTTTCAAAGCCTGGCAAGTCCTGTTGGGACTGACCCCTCTCCTGCCCTCCTGGTAGCAGTGCCGTGTCATCTACCCACAGCTCATCTGCTCCAGCTCCTGGGATCCAGGATCCCCCAAAGGGAAGGAAAAACGCTCTGGAAAAGGATCTGGGATGTATTTCATCTCCCACCCTTCACTTTTGTCTCCAGAAGGGAAAACAGCCAAACTTTTTCCAACTCCTCTAAGTTCCTAATCGAGGATCCCTGATTTGGCCACGGAGTTTTGGGAGAGGGTGACTGATTGTCACGAGGAACGATCTGTCCCACCCGCAGCCACCAGCCCTGTCCATGGGGTTAAAAGGGTTCAGAGCCACCCCTGGCAACACAAACTTCCCTATTCCCAAGCCTCCAAACAGCTCCCAACTGGCGTTATCCCCATTTCCCGACCGTGGCAGGGCACCCACCTACGGTCCCCCCCTGAGTCAGGAGCAAGGCTGGGAAAAGAAGCCACAGCTCCTCGTGCCAAGTCCAAGGCTCCAACAAACCCGACTACAAAGACGAAACCAAGAGAGCAAGAAAAATCCCAGGATATGTCTGGAACCAGCTGGTGTGACGCGGCGCAGCTGCTCCCGTCACACAGGGAATCAGGGAAGAATAGGGAGAGTCTTCCAGCTGGGAAGAGCCTGTTGTACAACACACCCCCTGTTAGCGTGGACAGGCTCCTTTACCTGCCCACACACAACTCCACAGGTCTTTCCCATTCCTGAACCTCTGAGATATCCTGGACAAACCCACTGACTCCACCTCCATGAAGATTCCGTGCAATTAAAAGCTTTCCAAAGCCGTGGGAATAGCTCCAGGAGACTCCCTCACTGTGGACTCACCCCAGATTTAAACACTTCATTTTCTGCAACGCATCCCTGCGTGAAAAGTGGATGGGAGCAGAGGAAAATCCCAGTTTCCAGCCTCCTGAACAAGGGGAGTATTGCTGGAGGAATAATCACGGGCTGGTTTACACTTATTCAGCACAAGCAGCAAGTGTAAATAGGAAGGTGGAGAAATATCTGGAGGCAGCTCCTTGGGTGGTTTTCCAATGAGGAGCCGCGATGAAGGATGGGAACCAGCTAGCTGTCCACCGTGGAGCTCCCCGAGGACATCCCACCAGGAAAGACTGATGGGAAGGAGCAGAACAGGGAGGGGGAAATCTCACAGCGGGACAAGTCAGAGAAAAGGAAAAAAAGAAGAGAGAAAAGTGTGTGTTACACACGCTCGTCCTGCTGTATTTTAATTTTCTTTGAGAGCAATTCCATCTTTGTTTTTTAGTGTAACTGCTCTGTAGCTCAGGAAGAAAACAAGCTGCTCAAATCTTTACACTCGGCAATACTTTTAGAAATAAAATGCAGTACTTCTAGAAATAAAAGACAATGCTTTTAGAAATAAAATACAGTACTTCAGGAAATAAAAAGACACAGACTTCACCTTGGGAGTGAAACCAAGGATGCCAGCAGGAAAATCCATAAGCTCTTCCCTCTTCTCCAGAGGGACTATTCCAATGTATGGGCACCTTCTTGGAGCAAAGGTGCCACATGGCTAGTGCAAGAGGGGGTAAAGTAACCACGGGAGGGGACTTGGTGAAGGTTTGTGTGGACCAGTGTCAAGTTCTGCACCTCCAGGATGAGCTGGGGGAAACTGAATGGTCCCCAAATGGTTCTTTCTGCCTGTGGGGATGAGAGAGGCCAGAGCTTGTGCACAGGGCAGAGTGCAGGGTGGCACGGGACAGGTGCCAAAGAGAATGCCAGGCTGGTCCGTGGAGCCAATCCAGCATGAGGAAATGTGTAAATTACAGCTCCAAAACCTCCCATTCCTCAATAACTCTGTCCACAAACTCCCATTCCTCAATAATTCTGCCAGTCCAGGATGAGGTACAATTAACAAGAGCTGGGCACAGCTTTTTGGAGGGGTTTGAAAGGGACAGAAGTGACTTGGAGTTGGAGGAAAGGACCAAGAAAACCCCTCCATAATCACAGACTGAATGTGCCTTTCCTCTCCCCATTCCCTTCACCCCTCCACTTCCCTTCCACCCCCTCTGCCTTTCTCCACTCCATCCGCTGCTCCTGGGCTCCTTTTAGCCCTGGAGTTAAATTAATCAACAGGATTAGGTGGAATCGGCCACAATGAGACCCTCCAGGCTCAGCCTGAGCCCTTGGTGCTCTACAAGGACCTGCTGCCTTGTCTTGAAGCACCTTGGAGCCGTCTGGAAGGATTGGCAGAGAGGACCAGGCATGAAAACGCATTCATTAAAGTGGGGCTGGGGTTTTGTGAGAGGGTAAAGGGGACCTGAACAGAATTTCTCATCTCATTTCCTCTCATTCTCCCTTCCTTCCAGCTGCACCATCCTAAAAATTAAATGTACATTGGAGTGGGAGGGATGGAGGGGGGGGGAAGGGAAGGGGTTTTGAAGGCCTTGGCTATGGCTGCACCTTTTTGTGCTGCAATTGGCTTTAGGAAACGTCCCCAAACGCAGCTGGAGCAACAGGGATGCTCCACAAAACCCCTCTGGGGGTGACTGGCTGGGAACTTGGATTTGATGGCACAGGAGAAGGGAGAAACCCTCACCTTGGAGGTATCAGCAAGGCCTGAGCAACTCCACCAGGTCCTCCATTCTTCCCAATGCTCTCCATCCACCAAAGCTGCCAGGCTTGGTGGCCCCATGAACGTATTTCCAGTCCCGTGTGCGCCCGAACTTCAGGCACATGGGTGACATTCAGGTTAGTTTATGCTGGAGGACAATTAAAAGGAGTCTCTTGATGAGGTTTCACCTCTGCCTGGCATTGCCTCCATAAATGGTGCCATGTTGGCATGGGACTGTGAGGAGGTTCCCAGCTCACCTCCTGTTTGGACAACTCATCACGGGGGCCTCAAATAATGAGATACTTATACATAAATATATATCCAGAGGAGGCCGAGATTATTAGAGAGATGGAGCAGCTTTGCTGTAGGAAAGGTTGGGAGAGCTGGGACTGTTCAGCCTGGAGAAGAGAAGAATTAGGGGGGGACCTAATTGTGACCTGCCAGGACCTGAAGGAGCCAACAGAGAGACTGTTTACAAGGGCCTGGAGGGATAGAAGGGGAATGAATTCCCACTGACAGAGGACAGGGATAGATGGGATATTGGGAAGGAATTCTCCGCTGGGAGGGTGGGCAGGCCCTGGCACAGGCTGGGCAGAGAAGCTGTGGCTGCCCCATCCCTGGAAGTGTCCAAGTCCAGGTGGATGGGGTTTGGAGCAACCCAGGCTAGTGGGAGGTGTCCCTGCCCTTGACAGGGGGTGGCACGGGATGATATTTAAGGTCCCTTCCAACCCAACCCATTCCATGACCGTAGTGAGATGGCCAGAGGACATCTGTGGAGCAGGGAGGGTGGGACCACCCTCCTCATGCATCCACAGGGGTGTGGGATGAAGAAGGACCACCAAGACATGGCTGTTTATTCACAGTGCGTGTCTCCTGTGCTGGACCTGCCCTCCAGGAGCAAGAGCTGGAACTCTCCCTGACTCCTCAGGATCTGCCTTTCCCTCTGGCAGAGACAAAACAAAACCCATCAAAATGCAAACAAGACCATGAGAAGCCCCAGGGAAAGGGCAACACAGGGACAGCATCACAAAAATGTGTTGTCTTGGTTTTCCTTCCCGGCACAAAAACCAGAACACCCTCGTCTCTCCCTTCTTGGAAAACAACGAAGCCTTGAGTTCCCAGCGAGCCAGAGGTGCCCCAAATAACCCCTGCCCACCTCCAAACCTCTCCAGCAGCAGGTGGGGCTGCAAAGGGGGACAGGTGCTGCAAATTCATCTCTCTCCCCTCCGCTTTTCCCTTCCCTGAGCGCATTCCCAGACGCAAAAACCCAATAATGGGCACAGCACACACAATAAAGGCTTGGGTTTCCCCCTTCCCTCCCCTTCCCAACCTGCAAACTCCCCATTCCCCAGCGTCTTGCTCGTGCCTGGGCAGCTGCATTACAGTTTAACATAGTTTAGGGGGCCGCGGCGCGGAGCGGCAGAAAACGAAGCACATAATGGTTGATACGCGTTTTAATCAAGTAATTCGGGCCGAGCAGAATGACAGCGCCTGTTGGTGGGGTGCCCTTGAATACCAAGCAGAGCAGGGAGCGGGGCTAGGAAAATGAAAAAGTCATTTACAGCTCAGCTGGGGGCTGCGGCGCTCGGCACGGCGGCGGCGGGGTGAGAGGTTGGGGCATTTCTCCGGGTTTGGATTATTCAGGTCCTGAAGTGACCGGCTGTAACCAAACCACGGGCTGAGGGAATGGCCATGAGGGGCTTCATAGCCTGGAAATAATACTCGGAGTGGAGCTGGTGCTCTTTGACAGGGAGGCAGAGACAGTGCCTGTCTGTCTGTCTGTCCGTGTCTGTCTGTCTGTCTGTCTGTCTGTGTGGGGTCAAAGGCAGAGGCGTTTCACAGCTGGAGAATTCCCTCATCTTGTCAAGTTCCCTCCTGGGTGAGTGAGATCATCTGTGGAAGGAGAAGCTGGAGGGAGAAAGGAAAGCTGGAGGGAGAAAGGAAAGCTGGAGGTTCCAGGGATGAAAAGGGAGCCCCCACAAAAGGTGTCCCGGTGTGAGCAGCTCCCCATGTGTGGAACGACCACAGCGAGGTCCACACCCCCCTGTCCTGCCTTGGAACGCAGGAATCGATGGTTTCTCTGGGTCTGAATCCCGAAGATCCACCCAGGAGGAGCCCCACATTCACCTGGCTGGGCTCCAAGACCCAAAGGTGTGAAGTTTTATGGTTCTGGCTGTCCTGCTCCACTGAGCACCCACCTCAAACTCACTTTCCTCCCAGCACTGCCAGGGTTCTCCTCCTAAATAAGATTTTAATAAACTCTTGTACAGGAGTATCTGGGGTTGGAACAAGGTGATCTTTAAGGTCCTTTTCTATCCAAACCATTCTATGTCACCTGGGACTCGGCTGTGAAATACAGGTGTGATTCTAAACAAAGGAATATAAATTTTCCTCTGGTTAGAGTGTCAGTTTGGGCTGCACAGGGGTCGGAAATTCACCTCCATTTTCCACTCTCAAATCCCTAAATCTCCTTGAACAAGAGCCTGAGCCTTTCGGGGCCAGGTCTAACCAGGTTCAGAGGCACAACTACAAGTGGAGCACTGCAAGATTTTGGAGAGAAAAAACTGGAGAGCTCTTGTTTTCCTTGGAACAGTGATCCATCACTGAAAAGCTCTTGCCAGTAGGAGGACTTGCTCCAAGTGAAGAGCAGCTCTCTTTGCATTCCTCTCTCTATCAGTTGCTGCCATTCCAGGTAACTCCGGGTTTGGAACGTACCTTTGCCTTGAAGCTGGAAGCTAAACTAGAAGGAGGCTTTTCCAAACCCACAAAGAAGAGGGAATTGCATCCCTAACCAAGGTACAGAGCCCGAGCAAAGCCCGTCACTGACACCCACCGGAGCAGCTCCGGCAGGAGCCAAGAAGGTCGTGCTGGTTTATCTGGGTGGAGGGATCTGGCCGTGGAGGCTCCATCCGCTCAGAATGCCAAATGAGGGAGGGACAGGGGGGCCCCCAATCCGGGTCTGGCAGTGAAGTACCAGCTGCGGTGCCCCCACGGAAAGACACATGGCCCCAAAAAAACACACGACCCATTCTGCTCCTCACGAGCACCGAACAAAACCAAACCATCCAGGACATTTGGAGGAAGATGGGGAGGGAGGGAGGGCAAAAGAGAGCCTACGTCTCCAGCAGCCTTTGTTAATTCCCAGCACTGGCCTGAACGTAAACAGATGGAATATCCATCAACTCCGGTCCTCTTTTCTTTTCTTTCAACTTTTTTCCTACTTCTCGCCTCCCTGCCCCCTTCCACCCCGAAACACTCTTTCTTCTGGCTTTTGTTTGGCCTTTTCAAGAACCTCGAGGTAATGAGGCCTGCCCCAAGTCCCAGCACATCTGTGAAGTCCATAAAAGGCCCCTTTTTCACTTCAATATTCATGGCCTCGTGCTTGCGGCAGGCGCGGGATCCGGCACAGCCCCGGGAGGGAGGGAGGGAGGGAGGGAGGGACAGCAGGGGCTCGCTGGCTCCAACGCCTCTTGGAATGGTGCGGTTGGAAAGTGCTCCCAAATTTGGGAAGCGAAGGGAGACCGGCCGGGATACAGAGGGAATAAAGAGGCAGCAGGGAGAGAGCTCTGCCCCCTTTCTCTAGTGTTTTCCCTTTCTCTGGCGTTTTCCCTTTCTTTGGAGTTTTCCCTTTCTCTGGAGTTTTTCTTTCCTCTAACATTTTCCCTTTTTTTTGGGCTTCTTCCTTTTTTT
>VWZG01007837.1:44453-70212 GCA_013396735.1 Grallaria varia
GGAGTTTTCCCTTTCTCTGGAGTTTTCCCTTTCTTTGGAGTATTCCCTTTCTCTGGAGTTTTTCCCTTTCTCTGGAGTATTCCCTTTCTCTGGAGGAGTTTTCCCTTTCTCTGGAGTTTTTCTTTCCTCTAACATTTTCCCTTTCTCTGGAGTTTTCCCTTTCTCTGGCATTTTCCCTTTCTCTGGAGTTTTCCCTTTCTCTGGAGGAGTTTTCCCTTTCTCTGGCATTTTCCCTTTCTCTGGAGTTTTCCCTTTCTCTGGAGTTTTCCCTTTCTTGCTTCCTCCCCTCTTCAGCTTCATCTCTCCCATTCCCTTGAAACCATTTCCCACAGGAATGAGGAGGATGCTGGAGCAGCACAAACACATCCCACAGGGTCTGAGCTGCCCAGGACAACCAGGCACGGGTAGCCAGGGTGTTGGCAGCCCGTTGGCATTGAGGATGGGAGCTCTGATCCTTTGGCAACCACCCTGATTTATGAGGAAAAGACACAGGTAAACCCAGAACAGAACACCTGACCTGCAGAACACAAAGCCAGGCAGGAAGGATAAGTGTGTACATGACAACCAGGGTTGAAAAAACAGGAGTTGATGGACCAAAAGGTAAAATTCAGTGCTCATGCTGAGCCTGGTACTCTGTGTGTATGTTTTCAGTGTGGGTCCTGGCAGGGGTACACGGGCCTGGGGCACACCATGGCACGGCCCCAGCTCAGCAGGGAGCCTCTGTCCCTCATCCACTCAATTCATGCCATGGGTGGAAGATCCAGCTGGGGCCAAGGAAACGCCAGGGAACCCCAGTGATGCCCAACGTGCCCCAGCCCTGCCTGTCTTCCCCCTGCAGCAAGTGCATCATGTGCCTTGGGTCTGGTCCAGGAGCCCCTTACACTGGTTTTCCCCTCGTTCTGGGCGCAAACCAACATCCAACTGCTCTCCGTGGGCACTGTGACCACCCTCTGAGGGGGCCTGGGATGGCACTGTGGAAAACACACTGTGCCATTCAAACACCCTGGTGAGAATAACACTCAGGAGAGAGACTCGAGACAGCCCCCAGCCAGATGTTGGACACCTCTGAGAAGTGTTACCCTTATGTTTCCATTCTCATCATGATAAACCCTTGTTTGCTTCTATCCCACACCCAATCCCACAGCCTGAGTCTATTCCACTCCTTTTTTAAATAATAATTTTCTCAGAGCTGGCTGAGCAGAAGCACCACAGCCGTGTCTCAGATGCTGCTGATACCTCACCAGAAGTGACCTTCCTTCACACCTGGACATCTTTGCTGGGCTGCACTTGGTGTAACCTCCTCATCACGTGTGCATGGACTTGCCATCCCATCCCAGCGAGCCCCACAATTCCAGGTTTCACAGTTTCTTGCCTGTGACAACCTCTGCTCCCCCCTGGCTTTGTCCCAGCACGGCTCTGCTCATGTCCTTGAAGTTCTGTCACTCCTCCTGTTCCAGTTCTGGATCCCACAGGCTCTGCCAGCACATCTCAGTCTTGGCCACCAGGGCCTTGCTGTTCTTACCCCAAGGTCCCCTCGCAGCTCCACCGTTTCTCCTCCTTCCCAGTTTGCAACACCCTCTTTTATTTTCATCCCAAGCCCCTCCACAGCTCTGCCAACAACTCTTCATCTTGTCCTGGAGCTCCTCTGCAGTTCCAGCCCTGGCTGGGTACATCAAATCAAAGACCTTCGACTACGAGACTCTTTCAGGAAAGACAAACAAATTTAACCTCATAAACCTTTCCCAATCCTGAAAAACCAGCCGGCAAAAACGAGGCACCGGAGACCACTTAACCACACATGAAAAACACATTCCTCCTGCTGTTTGCAGGCCCTGCCTCATTTGTCTGCGTGTCAGCCCGACCTCCTGAGGCCGAGAGGTGTGCGAGGGTGGGCACGAGCGACCACCTCCCTTCCCCTGCTGGGAAAACAGAGGGATGTCTGGGAAAACACAGGGATGCAGCAAAAGCCATTAAGGCAGCTGTCCTTGGAGAGCATCTGATTCTTTTTGTCCTCTTGTGCTTCCTTCCCATTCCTGAGTCCTTGCGCTTTGTTATTTATACAGATACACATACACTAATATATATATATATTTATACACACACACACACACAATATATATATATTTACACACACACTACATGTATATGCATTTATATGCATACACTATGTATATTATACACACTATACACACACACACAATATATTTATACACACACTATATATGTATTTATATGCACACACTATGTATATATTTTTATACACACTATATACACACACACTATATCTATATTTATATGCACACACAATATATATATTTTTATACACACACGCACACACAATATATATATATTTATACACACACCATATATGTATTTATGCCCACACTATATATTTATATATATGTATATATACACACACTATATGTGTATATTTATACACAGTATATATTTATATACACACTCTGTATGTATATATTTATACGCAATATATTTATATACATACCCTATATATTTTATACACACTAAATGTTTGTTTATTTATTTATTTATTTATTTATTTATATACACCCATGTGGGGGTGTATAAACACATCCTCTTGCCTTGATGCTCCTTCCACTTATTTTCCTGCTCTCTCCACTGCCCTTCTCCCTCTTTCTCGCCGTATTTACGCCCCTCCCCTGCCTGCTTTTCCTCTCACACTTTGCATTCATTTCGGCCCATGGGGGGAGAACCACCCAAAGGATGTGACTGCAAAGGGCTATGGAAGAAAGAGCCCACGGGCAGAGCGAGCCCCTCGTTGATTTGGAGGGGCAGGAGTGTGACATTCGCCTGTGCCTGAACCCCAGTGCCCGTCCCAGCCGCTCTCTGCTCCCAGAAGAAAGAGAAGAAAGGAAAGTATCGGGGAGGAGGGAATGCGAGTGACAGAAAGAAGGATTGAATGAAGGAGCAAAAAGAAAGAAAGATATCCCTGCGGCCACTGGGTCCTTTATCAGCCCTGTCATCTGCTGCAGGGCCCTGCCCGCATTGTCTCACCTTGGACAAAACGGGGAAAAAAAAGGCTGTTTTTTTTTTTTTTGTGCAGATTCCTTTAGAGCTGCCAGAACCAGCACCTTAGGGGGTCTGGAGAGGCTGAATGTGCAGCTGACAGCCCCGCGCGGCCCGATGTGATATCAATAAACTCCGACACGTCAACTCTTCAGCACAGCTCATGTGGAAGGTACGGCCTGAATATTAAAACCTCCAGCGGCCGGGAAAGGAGCTCGGGGTGGGTGGAGAGGGGGGAGAGAGGGCTCAGAGCAAGGCGAGGTCGGCGAGCCAGGGGCTGCACCAGCACAAGCCAGGGCACCCAAACAAGAGGCACCATTCCCCAGATGCCACCTGACGTCTCAGGAGGTCTTTTGGCTTCTGTTCTTGACCACCGGCGAGGACAAGAAGCTTCTGTGAAGCTTCTCCAGCGGGTTGTGGGGGAGGGATTGTCCTCCAGGAGCAAACACAATGACCCGCACTCACCTGGTGTCACCTGTCCCACCAGCTCAGGGGGGGAATTCATTACAGGGAGCAAAATAAACCTCTTGGCACGCTGGTGCCCACCGGCTCCATCGGCGCCAGAGCCTCAGCTGTGCCACCAGCAAAGCCCCCAGGCCAGGGGGGCAAACCAGGCGCCACAAGTGCCACCGGTGAAGCCCGGTGGCCAATTTTCTGCCTCTTCTGTCAGAATGACAAGGTGCTTTCCCTGAGGAGCAGGCACAGCACCACAGCAGGAGTGCTGCTGGGGACCTTTCCTGCCCGTCGGCACGGCGTGGTTCCCTCTCCTGACCCTTTCCATCGGCGGGTTACGGAGGGAACGTGCCCAGATGGAGTCAAAGAGGCATCTCGCTGTGCCAAGCTCAGAGCTCAACTACACCCCATAAAACCCTCCACTGACATCAGATCACAGCTCTGAGGTTTCATTTTTTGGGGTAAATTTTACCCGAATAAAATACTTGAGGCCCCAGACACCAATTTGTCTAAAGGATGGGAGAGGCCAACCCCGCGCCCGGAGCAGAGCACGTCCGGCAGCCCCAAGGACACAACTGTCCCTTGGGCAAGGCAGGAATTGCCAAGTCTCCAGCCCCACAGAGGGGTTTTTCCAGGGGGCAGAGTGTTCCATGTGCCCCGTATTCCACGGGGTTCACCCGCCAAGCATTTCTCGGGATGCACAACTTCATCGCGGGGGTATTTTCGGATGTAACAGGGATCTTTCAGGAGCTTTGCCGAGATCGTTTTTGCTCTTGGATGGCGATCCTGTGAGGAAACTGTGCCCTGAGAGACGCTGGGGCAGGAGCTGAAACCTTTCACAGCTCCTTCTGCCTTAGGAATCGGAGCCGAGGAGCAAAGCCAGAAGCATTTCCCAGTGAGATGAAGCCAGAAGGGAGCTCTGCACTTCCCAAATGGATGGGCTGAATACGTGGAAAATAATGTTTTAGCCTGTCCCTCACAGGTGGGAACAGGTGTTTCTGTTTTGGATAGTGCACATCTGGAGTTTTACATTCCCAAATGCAGGGAGGCTGTTTCAGGACAATCTTAAATCGTCTCAGTTTGATTTTTTTAGATAAAGAATGAAAATATTTTAATCTAAAGGCGTGAAAACATTTCAGCTGACCTGAAATGAAAAATCTGGCTTTGTTTTCAAATTATTCAATTAGATTTATTTTTTTTCCTGTTAAGCAGTGGGTTCATTTCAATGTGAAGATGTGATTGGAGAAGACACTGAAAATCCTCTGTATTTTCAGATTCCCTTCCCACATGTGGCCACTGCCCCTGAGATCTCATAGAAGCCCCTGGTCTTGTTCTAAATCAGTTTTGACCATGGCACAGGAATCAGGAGAGCCAAGAGCTGAGAGGACTCTGAGCTGTTTGGAACTGTGATGTCTCAAATATCAAAATGTTGATTCCCCCATGAGCACAACTGTGGAAAAGAGAGAAGAATTGTGTGCCTGGATCTCTGGGACACATGGAACCTTCTGTGGGCATGAGCTCATTCCTGGCACTCAGTACCTCATGACCTACACATGGAACTGGCACCAGCAGTTCACACAAACAGGTTCTGAGAAAAATCAGCAAATAAAACAGATATTAACAACTCACACTTTAAAAAAAAAATACCAAACACCCCAACAAAACTGCTGGAAAACCACGCCGTGAAACGCTCCAAGAAGGAAATTCTCACCCCCAGCTTGACGGGACAAAACAAGTGCACAAATGTCACTGGGAAAATATTTTTGCAGCTACTGATGAGCCCACATGAGAATCCCTCGCCCTCCAAGGGGCCCAGGAATATGGGAGTTAGTTCCACGCCGCGGAGAGGTTTGAAAGCTGAGCACCGACCATGCAAAAGCCTAACCCCTTTCATCCACCCCTTCTCCCCAACTGAATTTTACAGACCAGAGCAAATTAGCTGGAATGCTTAATGAACCTTTTGATATTCATACTTCTTCAGCTGGTAAATAATTTCGTTCTGCACGCTGAGGACATTCAGGGTGCGAGCACGGAGGTTTTCCTCTCGGGAGAGGGCGAGTTGGCTTAGCTAAATTGGGAAATTACCTCCCCCTGAAATGTGAAACACTTCAGAAATGCAGTTGCCTGAATTGTCCTGATTCTCTGTGTTTCGGTGTGAAACAGCATCAAGTGTCATTTGTCTTTCTGCAGTTCCTGCAGCCCCCTAACTGGGGTTAGGCCGGGGTTATAAGGAGAGAAAACACGGACAAAGGATGGCAGGAGGACAAGAAGTGGCAACAGGATGGTGGAAATTCATTTCTACTGCTCTGAGACCAAGTAAAACCTGGAGGTGCTGACTCCCAGGTGGCTGCTGGGTCCACTGCTTGTTCCTTTATGGATTATTGTGCCAAGAGAAATTCAACTTGGGCAGATTCCATGCACCTTGTCAGATGTGCTGCCTGATTCCTACACGAAATCCCAAACTCCTGTGTAGGTGAGAACATCCCTTTTTGAGAGACATCACTCTGCTAAATATCACCTGCAGCTCCACTGCATTAGTCAAGTAATTGATTAGCCTGCCCTTCTTCCTTCAGCTCTTTCCTCCATGCCTAAAGATTCCCATTTCATGCTTTGGAAATCCTGGAGAGAACAAGCTCTTGGGTTTGCTGGACAACTCCAGAGCTGTTAGAAGTGGTGACAAGGCAGAGATCCCTCTGTCAAGCAGCAAGAAAAGCCTTCAGGTGCCATCTGGCAAATCCGACAGGTTTGAAATCACAGGTGCCCTTGGAAAACTAGAGAATTCCTTTGTTTTAAGGGATGTTTTCCAACTGGCCCAACAGGCAAATCAACACCAGAACCACTTTTTCCACAATGCCAAATAAACTGTGTCTTGGGATGGCCACAAACAACAGATCAGGCTGTGAAATCTCAGCAAAACACGAGCCCAAGAGATGGGGACCAGGGACAGGAACTGGGAAATGGCCTGGACTTATGTCAGGAATGGGTTGGGGTGGATTTCAGGGAAAGACCCTTCCCCCAGAGGGTGGTGGGCACTGACCAGGCTCCCCAGGGCAGTGGGCATGGCCCCGAGGCTGCCAGAGCTCCAGGAGTGTTTGGATGATCCTCTGGGGACAGGGGGTGACTCTTGGGGCTGGTCCTGTGCAGGGCAGAGGGTTGGACTGGGTGATCCTTGTGGGTCCCTTCCCCCTCAGCATATTTTGGGATTCTGGGAAAAACATTCAAAGTGTGGTGCATTCCCCTCTGCTCCTCAGGATTGGGTGGGAGCACCCATCCCAAACCCAGCTACCCACAACAACCATTGTGGGTTCTGCAGGGACATCCCAAATCCCTGTACCCGCAACCAACTGTCCTCTCCGGTTGATTATTGAGGTTCTCTGGGTACCAAATTGAACCTCAGCCGTGCCGTGGGTTCGCCAAGGACATCCCAAACCCACGTACCCACAACCAACCCTCCTCTCCTCTAGATTATTGAGGTTCTCTGGATATCAAATCGACCCTGGGCGTGCTGTGGGTTCCATGGGGACATCCCAAACCTGTGTACCCATAATCAACTCTGTGGGTTCCATGGGGACATCCCAAACCCCTGTATCTCCAACCAACCCTCCTCTCCTCTAGATTATTGAGGTTCTCTGGATATCAAATCGACCCTGGGCGTGCTGTGGGTTCCATGGGGACATCCCAAACCCATGTACCCCCAACTAATCCTCCCCTCCTGTTGATTATCGAGAACTCCTGGACATCAATGTGACCCTGGGCATGCCGTGTGTTCCACGGGGACATCCCAAACCCCTGTATCTCCAACCAACCCTCCTCTCCTGTTGATTATGGAGGTTCTCTGGATATCAAATTGAACCATGGGTATGCTATTGGAACCATGGAGACATCCCAAAGCTGTGTACCCATAACCAACCCTGTGTGTTCCAGGGGGTCATCCCAAATCCCTGTACCCACAACCACCCATCCTCTCCTCTTGATTATTGAGGTTCTCTGGATATCAAATTGAACCATGGACGCACCATCNAAATTGAACCATGGCCGCACCATCTGTACCATGGAGGCATCCCAAAGCTGTGTACCCATAACCAACCCTGTGGGCTCCAGGGGGTCATCCCAAACCCCTGTACCCACAACCAACCCTCCTCTCCTATGGATTATTGGAGCTCTCTGGACGTCAATTGACCCTGGGTGTGCTGTGTGTTCCATGGAGACATCCCAAACCTGTGTACCCATAACCAACCCTGTGGGTTCCAGGGGGTCATCCCAAACCCCTGTACCCACAACCACCCCTCCTCTCCTATGGATTATTGGAGCTCTCTGGACGTCAATTGACCCTGGGTGTGCTGTGTGTTCCATGGAGACATCCCAAACCTCTGTACCCACAACCACCCATCCTCTTCTGTTGATTATTGAGGTTCTCTGGATATCAAATTGAACCATGGACACGCCATTGGTACCATGGAGACATCCCAAACCTGTGTACCCATAACCAACCCTGTNATTGAGATTCTCTGGACATCAAATTGAACCATGGACACACCATCTGTACCATGGAGACATCCCAAAGCTGTGTACCCATAACCAACCCTGTGGGCTCCAGGGGGTCATCCCAAACCCCTGTACCTGCAACCAACCCTCCTCTCCTGTTGATAATGGAGGCTCCCTGGACATCAACTTGACCCTGAGCGTGCTGTGGGCTCCATGGGGACATCCCAAACCCCTGTACCCACAACCAACCCTCCTCTCCTGTTGAGTATTGAGATTCTCTGGACATCAAATTGAACCATGGACACACCATCTGTACCATGGAGACATCCCAAAGCTGTGTACCCATAACCAACCCTGTGGGCTCCAGGGGGTCATCCCAAACCCCTGTACCTGCAACCAACCCTCCTCTCCTGTTGATTATGGAGGCTCCCTGGACATCAACTTGACCCTGAGCATGCCATGGGTTCCATGGGGACATCCCAAACCCATGTACCCCCAGCCAACCCTCCTCTCCTGTTGATTATAAGGTCCCTGGCCATCAGTTTGACCCCTGGGTGTGCCGTGGGGACAAACCCCAGTGGGATGTCCATCCCTCGGGCTCCCGGTGGCAGCGGGCAGAGCCGAGCCCCGCTCTGGGAATGCCGGGAGCGGCGGGTCACGGCGGACAGTTCCACTCCCCGCTGCGAGGGGCCCCAGCGCGGGACGTTCGGAGCGGCTTTAGCGGCACAGTGGGAGCCGGAGGGGCCTTGGCAGCCCTTTGTGACGGGGACGCTTCTCGGGGCGATGCTGCCGGAGCCGCGGCCATTGGAAACGCCACCAGAACACAGGAGGGATTTTCCACTCCCTCCTCAGCCATTATTTTATCTGTCCGTATTGTCCCCGGGTGGGAGCGGGCTGGGGGGACAGCTGAAAGCACGAGGAGCCACCAGTGGGTGATAATTTAAAGGCTTTGTCTCCTGGAGATCTGCTGGAATTTCTGGGGGGGAAGTTTTTAAAGTGTGGTGCGTCCCCTACACCCCACGGAGCGTGGTGCTGGTCACACCAAAGTTGGGTGATGCCTTCACTTTGGAAATGGACTTGGTGGGGCCCTTCCAAGCCAGAATATTCTGGGGTTCTGTGGTATTAGGTGAGAGCACCCACTCCACCAGCAGAGACTGAGTATTCCCCGTGTACCTACAAAAAAACCTTCCTCTTGGCTTGGTCCTTAAGGACTTTGCCTTGTGGTGACGATTCCATGGGAGCTTTGTCACCATGAAAGGACCTGGAAGTGCCCAATCCACAGGCAAATGAAGCAAAACCCACCACAAACACATTTCAGCATCTGGGTCAAACCCCTTCGCTCTCGGTTTTAGTTCAGTTCGCAACAACAGTCTTAAAAAACCCGCAGGAACAGCCCAGATTTCCTTTATAGAAGCACAATCTACCATTCATATCCTTTTATATTCCTGCAAAGTATCACTTGGATCGACTTCATTGCCAGAACAAAAAAGTTTCCCTTTCAAAACCTCAAAATTCCATCAAAACCACGTGAAAACTCAGATCGGGCGCGTAATTTTATATTTTTTTTTAAAAAAATCAAATGGTATTTATAAAACTAAGACTCGTTAGCGCAGAAATAACATTTAGATTTAAAACATTTTCTTAGTGCTCAGCAACGCTAAGTGAAAATAATTCCTGATTATTTCTCACAAATTTTCACCAAACTTCATGGACTTTCTTGGAGTTTTTAACCCGTTCCAGGCACTTTCAGCCTTTAAAGTTTTTGTTGATGGCACTCCAGATATTTCCCAAACCTGCACAATGTCACCCTCTGCTGACGCGTTCAAAGAGAAGTTTTTATAACAAAAGAGATAAACAGTCCATTTAATCCAGAATCCTGCCCCTGACAGCTCCCAGTGCTGGATATATCCCGGTGGGAATGGGCTCCTCTGGGATTATCTCCTGCTCCAAGGGGAATCTTCCCCATGCCAATTAACTCCTGGCTGGCTGGTGACAACATGTTGCTTTTTGTCATTAAAAATAGTTATTTGATACGTAGGATCAAACTCTGCACTGCTCACAAGTCTGACTTCTATGTAAGACAACTTCAATCTGGGCTGGGAAAAGTATCCAAGGAATCCCCAGAGATCCATAGATGAGAGATGTTTAATGACACAAAGTGGAAGGAAAACCCAAACAGTTCATTACTTGCCAGCAAAATTCTGCTGTGAAATCTGAAAGTGCGAGAGGAGGTAAAGACTGTTCTAAATAAGGCCTTGAATAATGAGTTTTTAATCAGAAAAGCTTTTGCATTCATGGAACGAGGCCTGAATGTCCCTGCTGACCTTCGTCTCTCCTCAGCTCACCATGCAGAGGTGCCCGTTGAGTTGTTTGCCTTTAAAAAATCCTCAGTTTAACACTTTCTGAGCCCTGTTCCTCGAGCTTTAGAGATCAAAATGATACCCATCTGGTATTTATTGCATCCAAATGGCCAGGTAAATTTAAACAAAGCAATACAAATGAGTTACTAACAAAGGTCTGCACCCAAATAAAGGTGGGGAGAAGCCCTGGTAAAGGCTAAAAAACCCTATACCAATAATATATGGGCCTTCCTATATGCTTATAATATTCTGTGTGTGATACCCAAAGACCTGGGTAGAATGGAGGGCAGAACCAGGGCAGAAGGGATAAATATAAATTACAGTTCTGTGAATAAAATTGTGCCTCTAAGGGTCTTTGTGGCTTCGAAGTGCCATTGACAGAGACACTGGTGTCGAGCCAGTGGCTCTGGTGGTGGAGAAGTGGGATTTATCCCAATAAATGGTCTGGAAGTTTTGCTCCAAGGTAGCTGCCACTTGTCAGGGACAAACACAGGGGACAACATGCCTGGTGGGTTGGGGGAGTTTGTTCTTTAACCTAAAAATTGGTGCTAAATGGAGACGAGAGAAAGTGGGAATGACACAGGGTGAGGAGTGGACTTTGATCAATATGCTGGAGTGAAACAGGAGGGAAAAGAGGGGGGAAAATAGTCTGGATGTCCTTGGGCACATCCAGCTCATCTGTCACCACAGGCCAGCAGCGCCGTGGGGAAATAAAGGAACGCTCTGGATCGTCAGTGCCCTCATTCCATGAGTCCACCTGGATGAAAACGCCCAGGAGGAGCCTTCACTGGGGGAGAATCGGCTCCTCCTGCCCATCCATCCCTGTTCCCTCCTTTCCCTCAGCCAAAGGTAAGGAAGCCACAGAGCCAAGCAGGCAAGGAGGGTTTTATTCCTAACCCTCGGCTGCCCCTGACACGAACCCAACAACCACTCGGCCGCTCTTCCTCTGTGATTATTTTTGTTGGAGAGGCTCCCCCGGCCCCTCCCTCCCCGTGGATCTGCCGCTAATAAGGCTCGTGTAAGTTTGTTGTACCCCTGCCAAATTTTCGGGTGGTTGCTGTTTTTTCCCTGGACGAGACAGCCCTGCCAGGACATCCACCTGAATTCCGGGGCTGGAAACCACGGCAGGGACCGCCCCTGCTCTGCAGCAGCAATGGGAGAGGGGCCGGGAATGGAAGGGATGGAGGAGAGGGATGGATGGAGCGGCGGCCAGCGAGGAATGCCCTGGGAGAGCTTTGGAAAGCAAACACGGCCCTCGGGATGTGCTTTGGGGAGGGAGGCAGAGGCTGAACCTAATGCAGGATTTACTGAGCGCTGCTTTTATTGCACAGCAAGCACACTGTGGTGGTGCCCAGGGCTATAGATATAAATATATATATTTGTATATAAATGAAAGCAGCAGCACATGAAGGGAAGGAAAGCCCACAAAGAGCTAAAACAACCCACGCCAGGGAATGTTGCCTGGGACAGACACTGAGCTCAGCACAGGCTGCAGGAAGGGCTCTGACCACGCTGAGGCTGCAGCAGGTCCCCAGGGGCTGCTGCAGTGGTGTGTCCATCCATTCCATGGTTCCCGCATGGAATGAGCACAGGGAGGATGCTGCAGCATCTCAGAGCACCACGTCTGCCATGCCTGGTCCCCTTCCAACCCCAACCACTCCACGGTTCTGGCAGAGGAGCCACAGCCACTTTGCATTGCCTGGACTGGACACCTGCCCATTTTAGGGCTGTCTTGGACTAATTAATTGCTCAGATTGGGGCTGACTGACGCTGGCATAGTCATTCTGACCTTAAAGCCCATCCAGTCCCATTCCTTGCCATGAGCAGGGAAACCTTCCACTACCCCAAGTTGCTCCAAGCCCTGTCCAACCTGGCCTTGGACACTTCTCTGGGAAACCTGTGCCAGGACTTCCCCACTTTCACGGTGAAGAATTTCCTTCCCACATCCAACTCAAACCTACCCACCTCCAGCTTCAAGTCATTCCCCCTTTGCCCTGTTCCCCTTTTTTCACCCCTTGGGAACCGTTTCCCAAATCTGAGATCAATCCCTTAAAATGCCTTTCCTCGAAAACTCTTCCTGCTGCTCACTCAGACAGACAGACAGACAGGCAGACACACAGACAGACAGACACACAGACAGACTGGCTCTTGCCAGTCCTGCCAAGCACTCCCAGAATTTCACAGAATATTCCGGAAGGGACTCCCGTGTCTGACTCTTCAGTGAATGGCCCACAGAGGGACCAACACCACGGACCCAACCTCGTCCCACCACCCCACCCTGGTCCAGCCACCCCTGGGAGCAGCCCCATCCCTGAGGTGAGGGCAGGGTGGGCGGCTGGGAGTGGTGGTGGGTGACAGAAACAGGTCCCTTGGGTGGCACAGGGACTCCGGGGGTGTTCCCTCAGCACCCACCCGGGGTGGCCTGGAGAAGGCTGAGGTCATTGAAGAAATTCCATTTTCCCTCCAGCCTGAAGGCAGGGAGGGGTTTGGAACACCCGAGGTGTCTCTTTGCAGTGAGAGAGCAGATCCCTTGGTGTCCCCAACCTGGAGGGTGACAACAGAGGGGCCATAATATATTAAATATGCCCACATTGCAGCATCACCCCTGGGCTGTTCACTGAAAGGGAAGTTTGGCTTTTGTGTCCAAACGGAATCACACTGAGGTGGGGAAATAACCTCTGAGACCATCAAATCCACCCTGTGCCCAATGCCCACCTTGTCCCCCAGCCCAGGGCACCAAGTGCCACGTCCAGGTGCTCCTCAGGCACCTCCAGGGGTGGGGACTCCAAACCTCCCTCTGCCCATTCCGGTGGGATCACGGGGGTGTGGGGACCCAGGGGCTGGTGGCAGCTGGTGGCAACGGGGGATTAAAAAAACAGCAGGAAGAGTTTTTGAGGAAAGGCCTTTTAAGGGTTTGATCTGTGAAATTTGGGGAATGGTTCACAAAAGGTGTGAAAGGAGAGAATAGGGAGTGATGGGACATGGGGGGATGGCTTGAAGCTGAAAGAGGGTAAGTATAGACGGGATATTGGGAAGGAATTCCTGGCTGGGAGGGGGGCCAGGCCCTGGCACAGGTTGGGCAGAGCAGCTGTGGCTGCCCCATCCTTGGAAGTGTCCAAGGCCAGGTTGGAGCACCCTGGGCTGGTGGGAGGTGTCCCTGCCCAAGGCAGAGGGTGGCACTGGATGAGCTTTGAGGTCCTTCCCAACCCAAACAATTCCATGATCCTGTGAAAGGAGCAGGAGAGGAGAGGCTGGGGGGTATGGGGAGCAGGGACAGGCAGTGACAATCAGGGCACGTTACACAGGCCCTTCTGCAGGATGAGCAGAATATGATGTCTCCTAAAGAGAGATGTTCAGGCGAGGGCTCGAGGAGAAGATGGATTTTAGCAGAATAACCAAGAAGTCAGGGAGGAATAAATTCAACAGCAAGCAAAAAATAAAAGACTTAGTAGGTCATCTCCTGCACGCGTCAGTCAGCACGAGGCTGCTCTTGCCAGGAGGAATTTTTCCTCCGAAAGTCGATAGTTCAGTTTAAGTCCCGGCGCTTTCTCCGGTGTCCAAATGCCACAAGAGAGGGAAATCCGGGCAGGCCACGCTAAGTCCTGAAAATCTTTTTTTTATTTTTTTTTCCCCCCTTTCCCTCCTGTCCCTATTTCTTTTGATTGCCACAAAACTCCCTCTGAAGCCGAGTGGACCAAAACAGCCGGGCCTTTACTCAAAGCTCAATTCAGATGTCACCGGGGGTAAATCTCCCTAATGCCAGCTGGCTCTTGGTTGAGTGAGCACTCCCTGCCCCTCCGAGCCGCAGAACCTGAACGGGGCCCGTGGAACGCGCAGCGGGGAAGGCACGAGCCTGACATGGAGGCAAAAGGGGGGCTCCGAGCATTAGAGGGTTTTATTTAATTAAAGCTGAACTGCTCAGCGCCGGCGTCGCGAGCGTGGACGGCAGCGGAGCCCCCGGGGAAAGGCGGTTTGCAGATGTTGGGGTAACAAGGACGGGCAAGAGGCTCTGCCCGTGAGTTGTACCCGCTGAGACAACCCGGTCCGTGTCACAGCGTGGTGACATGGTCTGCTGAGCTGCCCCAGGGCGCCTTGAATTGGGAATTTATGGCGGCCCCACGCCCGGTAGCAAGACGGGTTTTAAAATCTGCGGCAGTGAGCGCTCCACTGGTTTGGAATAGTCACAGATATGTCTCAGGGGCTGCGAGGAACTGAGTGAGATGTCCTCGGTCTTTGCTTTTTTTTATACTTTTTTTTTTTTTTTTTTTGCACCCCGCAGGCAGAACCTCGTGGTTTTTTCTTCCAGCTTAACCAGTACGGGACACATTAAAAAAAAACAAACCCAAAAAAAAAAAAAAAAAACAACAAAAAACACCCCTCGATTGTAGGAGAAGGAGGGGGAAAAGTTATGGAAAACTCAATGAAGGCAACAGCCGTTTCTTCCCGCCTCAGGTCTGATTCAATCAGGTCTTTCAAAAGAAACTCCTGTCACCACAAACTGCCTTTTCATGCCGGATTCCTCCGGCTCCCCCTCTCTGCCCCATCCCGGCGACTTCCAACAGCACCGATCAATCTCCGAGCGACACCCACCTCTCCCCCCCTCTGCCTCTCCCAGCTGCCTCCAGCCACCGCCGTTCCCAGGCAAAAGGCAGCTTCACCCAGGAAGGTGGTGGAAAAAATGTGGACAAATTTCTGATTTGCAACACTCTGGGAATGGGTTTATTGCCATTGTTTGAGTGCAAATGTATAAATAAAGCAAAACGAAGATTCCAGGGTGAGTCCGATGAAAAGCAGAAAACAAGAAATTTTATGGCCATAAGTGGCGTGGGCTAATGGTGATTTTTGAGGCACTGGACCATGGTAGTTACTTAGCTAAATGATTGCTGTGAAACCGGGCAAGAGGCTTATTTCTTAATTACTGTTACATATTATGTCAAGCTGACACTTCAAGGCGCGCTTGGGCACCGACAAAGTTGGCCAAAAAAAAAAACCTCTCCCCCAACCAAACCGGCTTTACCATCCCGAGGGGCTGCTTTTAAAGCCTGTCACATGGAGGGGATCACGGCTGGCACTGGGGAAAGGCAGGGCTGGACCCCCCAAAAAAGGGTGCAGAGGGTTCATGCCTCCTTAATTTGGATCCATAGGGTGGATAAATCCCTGGGAAGCTGGCAGGGATTCAGCTGGCGGAGCAGCAAGGCTATAGGGGGACTGGAAGGAGCCAAGAGCACTGGTGGCACTGGGACAGAGGGAAGGGACAATCCTGCTGCCCAAGCACTGGGAAAGAGCAAGAGATGGATTTTCCTCTTGGCTACGTGGAGCCAGCCCATCATTTTGGGAGCCAAAGTGCTAAAACCAGGAGCAAAATTCCCTCCCCAAGAGGGGCACACACGGGATCAGTGATGGAGTGGGGCAAAGCAGGGTGTTGTCCCCTCCTCCTCTGGTTTCCTGTGGTTACACAGCTCGCTCAGCTGGTGCCAGAGTCCTTCCAGGATGCCAACCCCCTCTGTCCATCCAGATTTTGGAATTCTGGGCGCCTGTGTGCCCTGAGAGCAATCCCGGCTACTCATTTCTGCTTTAAGAACTTTGCCCCAGTGGAACATCATGAGTAATGTGGGATGTGAGCAATCCAGCTGCTTATTCCCTCTTCCCAGATCCATCTATTTATCCAGCAATCCAGCTGCTCATTCCCTCCTCCCAGATCCATCTATTTATCCAGCAATCCAGCTGCTTATTCCCTCTTCCCAGATCCAGATATTTATCCAACAATCCAGTTGCTCATTCCCTTCTCCCAGATCCATCTATTTCTCCACCATCCATTAGATTCTACCTGCACTTTGATCATCTAGAGCCCATATGTAAAAGCCTCCCTTGGAGGCAGCTCCCATTTACAGTTCCACGGATATCCCATGGCCTTACATTCCCACAGGCTGGAATTCTGTTACTTTACAAACTAAATACATATAAAGTTCCCAAAATACTTGGCCGTTTTTGCCCAATGCACCGGGAGGTTTACAAATCCTAACCAAAAACATGATCTCTGCACTAAAATCTTAGAACCTGAGCCCATGGTTTTGTCAGTGCATTTTTTTCCCCAGTTCAAACCAGTGCACTCCAGGAAAGAGCAATTACACCTTTGCAATGGTGTAAATTGACTCGATAATTGACTCAATGAAAAACCCAGGAGAGAATATTGAGCTTGGAGAGACGGACAGAGCAGCCCCAGCCTGTCCTGCTTGAGCCCTGGATTTAATTTGATTTAATCAGCCAAATCAACACCTCTATTTCCACGTGACCCTTTGATTTATGGCAGGTAAAACCCACATTCTAGATTTACAGCTGGGTCACTTTGCCTCTGTGTAAGTTGATTAGAACCTACATTTAAATAAGAAAAACAACCCCAAACCTCCCTGTGCAGGAACGCTAATGGCAAAATGTATTCACAGCTTATTTAATAACCCCAAACTGCATAATTGCCACAAGTAAGCTCGTCCTGAGGTGTTTAACATACATTTTTGTGAGCAGAAAATTCTTCTCCATGGCAAAAAAAGAAAATAAAAAGGAATGGAAAATAAAAATTCTGAGGTTCCTTCTCAGCCTGAGAAATTTCATTGCCTTGGAATTAGTTTCCATCCTGGAAACTCCTGTGAACAAATGTAATTATTTTTAAACTTGGGGGTTTGCTTTTCAACTAACTGGCCACGCTCCCAAAAATGCGCTGGTCGCCCATTGATGTTGGAGAACAAATAAGGGCACCCTTTCAAAACTTCGGGAAGAGGCAAAAACAAACAACCAAAAAATACAAAAAGTCAAGCTTCCTTTTTTTCTTTTTTCCCTTTTCCTTTCAGCTCTTTGGAATAATTTGCCTCCAAGAGGCCTGGATTTGCTCCAGTGTTTTTGAGGTAGGAAACATGCAGAGGTTTAATTCTTTGGCTCCATCAGGTTCAGGTTACATGTCGGGGTATAAAATTATAAACAAATGGGCGGCATTTCCATTTCTGAAGGGTTGCCAGTGCCCTCAGCCCCTCGCCCTCTGGAAGGGACATCACAAGCTGAGCCGCCCAGGGGAAAGGGAGCCAGGTGGCTGCACCCCCAACCAACACAGCCTTTCTGCCCTCTCCCAACTTCTCCTTCCCTCTGGCCCCTGGCTCCAATCCAACCTGGAATCCGACGTGCAGCGAATGGGTCGGGCTCAGATGAGCCCCGAGGGAACCACAGCCGTGTTCCCAAACCCAGAGGTCTGAGCAAAGAGACTTTCGGAGTGCTGGTAACACAAGGAAGAAGCGAGTTCCCTGTTTTTAGGGGAGATCAGCCCTTAAGCAAGATCAAGAATCAAATGGGCCCATCCTTTCCTTCTTTCTGATGCCACCACGGTTTTGGGGGGACACCGAGTGGGAACAGCTCGGCTGTCAACCAAACAAGAGAGGTTTTTTTTCTCCCTCTGTTAAAAAGATTTACAACCACTTGCTCTGTTGTCACATTTATGAGGGGAAAGTGAGAAAGTGGAGATTATCAAGTTCATAGAACCATGGTTTGGGTTGGGTTGCACAGCTTTAATCCAGGTTTATGGCTCTCAGAAAGAGGAGGGATGAGGGGACGCCGGCATTGCCCCTGTCGGGTTGGGTTTCAATGTGTCTCAACTGGAAGGTCCCACATAACCCTCCAAGCCCCCCACAAAGATCAGTGACAAGGACAGGCAGGCAAGTGGAGGGAAAACTGGAATCAAAGCCACTAAAATCACCTACAGCTCCACTGATATCACTGTTTGTGGTGTACAACCCCAATCGCGACACGGTAACGACGTCGGTCCACAATTAACATCAACATGTTCCTCACACGTCATCGCATGGCTGCAAAGGCAGGGTGGGGTAGAGAAAAGGCTCATTTGAAAATCTTGGCTGGTGTGTAACCACCACAAGAAGCAAGAAAAGGACTCTCACTGTGGCTTTCCATGACTCCGAAATACCCAAAACAGCAACAGCCTTGAGCCTACGAAGTAGAGTCTACTGAGTAGAGTCTACTAAGTCTGCTCTTTAGAAGGTGGTGGTGGAATTGTCTTCTCAATCATGGCTGTATTTCCTACCATGCATTAAATCAAATACAGAATGTATTATAACTTAATATTTGTGTTATATATTATATATTTGTAATCTGTATTACAAAACCACATGTTAAATCTAATACAGAAAAAGTAATTGACACGTGAGATTATGAGGACCAAAGTCAACGAAGTGGTGATAATTATTAAGAGTGATCTCCTTGTAGGCTTGCCAGGTCCATCATCATCACCGTTTCTGAGACGTGGTGAAGAAATATGAGCCCAGACTTTGTTCACGTTCACCTGCTCAGTAATTAACAGCAGCTCTTGCAGCACTCAGATGTTTCTACTGAAAGCTGTCCCTGCCCGTGGCAGGAGAGTTGGAAGGAGATGATCATTGAGGGCCCTTCCAACCCAAACCATTCAAGCTCATCCACTTCCAACCCCCTGCCATGACCAGGGACACCTTCCACTAGACGAGGTTGCTCCAAGTCCTGCCAAATATGGCCTTGGACCCTGGAAGGGTTGAATAATTCAGTAGCAGAGCCAGATTTTAAGTCTTCAAAGCCATGATTGAGTTCTGTGTTCTTTAGGGAATATGGAGGGAATATAAAAAGCAGGGTCAGATTTACAGTTGTAGATTCATAATTGCAGATTAAACAACCTGGTGAAATAAAAATCAGCCTCCACAGTCATAAAAATCAGTATCAGGAGTTGACAGATGAAGCTCCCCATTTGCCACAAGCTAAAGTAAGTGCATCAAATTCCCCAGTTTATGGCAAAAGCCCTCCTGTGTGAGCACAACTCTGCTCCAGAGTGTCCAAGCAGATCCCACGCCCTGGGAATGCGGATTTCCAGCTGAGTTAACGATCCCCTTCTCATTTGTTCCCTCTTATAGGAGGTGGCAGTGGAAGGAGCTTTTACTTGTGTCTGTGTTTCCAACCGTGAGGAGACTCACGTGTGTCAAATTAAATATGGACAGAAGGAATTGCAGATTTTGAGACAAAAAGGACCAAATTTCCAGTGGCTCCTCCAGAACTGCCTGGCTGGAACTGGAAGATGTGGTTACAAATGATCACGTTTTTCTGCGCCCCAGAGCTCTGAAACACACACACAAATGTATTTTTCATGCACCAGCCGAAGTTGTGAGCAATGAAATACAGACCATAAGAAACTGATCCCTCCTCTGACCCAAGAAGGAATCCCCTGTGAAATATCCTGGTTTTCCTGCACGTAATGGGTGTTTTTCTCAAACCCTCTCGTGGGATTTCTTAGATGTATCAGTATGGGCAAATCCTTCTAACACAACTGGACAGAGAGGGGGGGAATCATTTGCCAAATAATCAAAATGCTGCACCCAGAGCTGCGTTAAACCCCAGGAGATCGGAGTCTGGGGATCACAGACCCCAAACACCTCAAGCTGCTCCTCAGCCCCACGCTGGGCAAGCAACCGAACTCACAGAGCTCCACCAAGTGAAGCCATTTCAGGTCCTTCGGGAATTTGACCCCGGGAATGGGTTGAACCTCAGCTGGGAGATGATTTGTGAGGGTGGAGGAATTCCAGGAGCCACAGATTCCTTTCCTTCTGTGAGCTCCCAGTGGGACGTGGAATGACACATCCAGCCAGTGCTTTAATTTTCTTACCCATCAAAACACCAATTATTGCCCTTCTTTTGGGGTACAGTGACCCCAAAATCCACACACGGCGCACTGGTGGGGGTATGACAAACGTGCTCCCAGATTTCCCAGCTGCTCACATTTCACTGCGACCTTTTAAAACATTTTCATTTTTCCTTGCTGCTACAAAATACAAAATGCTCCTCACAGACGTCAGTGAGCGTCTCTTCAGTGCTCACTTGCAAATGTGGAAAAAAACCCCACTCACAACATTCGGAACAGATACAAGTGCTCACAGGAGCCTTTAAATATATATTTTTTTTTCTTTTTTTTTTTTTTTTGTTAACTGTGATGTTGCCCGTAGCTCTTTATGGCACTTTTAAAGCATCAAAGCTCAGATTTGTTATATTGAACCTGGAAAGCTTCAAAAAGTGGTGGTTTTTTGTAAATTAAAATTTAAAAAAAAAAAAAGAGAGAGAAGATACCAAAAGCTATGAAGTGGTATTTTTTTGTGCTTTGATTTCAGTGGTTAATGCAAATAATACTCTCTCCTCCTCCTTCCCCCTGCACCCCCAACAGAGTTTTCAGTTGCCAGACAGAAGGTGGGGAAAAAACAAATATGACATAAATTGCCTTGGTAAACAAGTAAATAATGTCACTTAACTCTTCCCACTGGGACTCCTTGCTGGAACTTGGAATTACTTTATGGCAGGGCTCAGTCAAAAGGGCCCCCTCCCTGCAAACAGAGGTGAGACCTCAAAGGCCATTGTCTCTTTAGTTAATTAATTAAGGTAATACTGAGTCGGGCTTTGCTTCTGAGGGCAAGGACCCCAGCTGGGGGCAGCAGCCCCTTGTTTGATGCCATGAATAGGAGGAAGGAATGAGCTCCAGGCCCTGCATTAAAATCCAAAATCACTTAAAACATGCCGGGAAAGGGAAGGACCGGAGCCTGGTTTGGGGAGTTTTCCAACAAGCTCCAACCTCCTCGAAAAAAACTCCAAGGAGGGGGTGGGGGTCACTTGGCATTTTCTCCTGGGTTTTTGACTCTTGTCCTCCAAGCGCCAGCACCAGGAGGAGGAGGCTGGTTGAGTTTTGCAGAGCTGATTCCGTTCCTGAAATGCTTCTTACTGGTGCCTGCCCCCAATCCCTATAAATGGTCCATTTTTGCTTACATGGGAAATCCTCTCACGGACATGCCATGGGATGACTCATTGGGATAAAGTCGCCCACAAATGTAAAGCCTTTGCGGGCCTAAGCTTGAAACGTGTTTTATTTCCAAAGGAGCGTCGGTCGGGTTGTTTGCCCTGAGAGCTGATTTACCTCTAAAGGAAATTAAAAAAAAAAGCCAAATCTCCAGGTTCGTATTCAATCTTTGGGTAAAACTCCTGTGGATACCACGGGAATTTTCCTGCCTAAACCCACCAGGTTTGAAGAGAGAGGAAAAAAAATAAAAATCCGTGGATGGGGCTCTGCTTGGTGATTTTCACACGAAGTTCCAGGCTTAGCTTTGCTGCTGATTCTCCACGTGAACCTGGGCAAGCTGCTTCCCTCGGGTTATCCCTAAGAAAATATCCCTGTATTCTCCAGCCGGGAGCTGGCTCGGGCTGGGCATCCCTCCCCTGCCCACCACAAGGTCCAAACAACGTCCATCCCGTCCTCCAAGCGGTGCCTCCATCCCTGCCCTCACACCACGGGCCCCTCGTGCACAGACAGGGATCTGCCCCTTCGCATTTCCCTCTAAAACGGGAGCCAACGAGGCGAAGGGTGTGGGGTTTGGTGCCTGGAGATCTCCGTGGGTTGGAACCCGTGTTTTTTCCCCCTCCTCACCCCGTATTCTGTGGGTTAACATCTGCTGCTGCGTGAAGTCTAATTAAGTCTGGGATCTTCTCGGGGCTGGCTCTGGTCTGGATGCGCCGCCCGGATAAATAACAGCGATCATAAATAGCTGACAACACCTGCTGGGTTGGAATCGGCAACAAGTGATAATCCCACGAGCAGCTAAATGGGACTTTGGGATCGCAGGGACTGGCCTGCTTAACTGGCTCCTTGCTTTGATTATGTGTTTGTGTTTTCCCTTTTTTTTTTTTTTTCCCTTTTTGCCTGGGGGAGCCACGGTGGGAACAGGAATGACCCAAAAATCTGTTGGTCTTTCATCACATCAGCTCCTCATCTGTTTCCTTTTTCACTCTCCCCCGGCCCCGTTCAGCGATGCTTTCAGGCAAATGTACCTTCTGGAAACCCCCAAAAGGAAATAATGAAATTATTCCTGCAGTGGAGGGGCTGCAAAGGGTCCCGTGTCCTGCAAAAACCTGGGACCAGCAGCAGGGCTGTTGCAATTGGAGGGATTACACATAAAATCAAACCTTTAAGGGTCAGTGGCTTAATTAATTCTAGCACGGGACCAAACTGTCAAATTTCTCAAGAAATGAGGTCTCGGGTGCTTGCGCAGGTTTATTTTAAGGCTGGCTGGAGGCAAACACGAGGATCACCCCTTTGTGGGGGCATCACCACCTCCAAACCCAGCTGAGGGTTTGCAAAGTCCCCCTTGGGTTTACGAAGAGTTGAACAGCAGAACTGCCACCAAACCCAGTCACCACCTACAACCATTCCAGTCCCATTCCCTACAAACCACTGCCCTACCTGACTAACCAGGTATTTCCCCAACTGGGAAACACTTTGCTTTGACAGGTATTTTTTCCCGTTTGCTCGGTGTTTTTCTCCTCCCCGTCGCTGTTTTGGCTCGTTTTTATTATTAACCACATCGGTTTTGCCCTCGTGGCTCCGTCTCCATTCAGGTCACCTCGCCAGGAGCTCGTCCCCTTTGGAAAGCTCCAAGTCCAGGTTAGGAGGGTCAGGAGTCACGTAACCCCCTTGAGGGAAGTTTGGCTTTAGCCAGCCATGAAATAGCAACTCTTCCGCCGTGCAGGGAAAGGTGAGGCTGGGAAAAGGGGGGTAATTTTATTATTATTATCATCGCTTGACCTCCCACCCCAGCGCTCGGAGCTGTCTCTCATTAAGGAGTGTGCAAACAGGCCCTGCCAAGCACCAGCTAAACTGAGCCAGCAAGGGGGTTTATCAGCCCCCCAAACTCCTTCAAAGCCCCTGGGAAGATGGGATGTGAAGGCAAGCACCGAGGTGTTCGGGTGGGCTGGGAATTCTCTGCACCCGGATTCACGCCCTGCCTGGGCTGTCTGTTGTGGTCTGTGCTCCCAGAACTTGTTCTGAGGGCCAAAGCGATGCCAAACTCACCCTTTCCCTATTTTTTCACTGTCCAAGCAACGAAAGACCCCAAGATCATAAAGCTAAAATGCCTTCAACTGCAGTGAAATACCCCGGGATCATAAAAGTAAAATGCCCTCAACTGCAGTGAAAGACCTCGAGATCATGAAGCTAAAATGCCTTCAACTGCAGTGAAATACCCCGGGATCATAAAAGTAAAATGCCCTCAACTGCAGTGAAAGACCCCGAGATCATAAAGCTAAAACACCCCCGACTGCAATGAAATACCTCAAGATCATAAAGCTACAAATGCCTTCGACTGCAGTGAGATGCCCCAAGATCATAAAGGTAAAATGCCCCCAACTGCAATGAAATGCCCCAAGATCATAAAGCTAAAAACACCTTCAATTGCAATGAAATACCCCAAGATCATAAAGATAAAATGCCCTTGACTGCAATGAAATACCCCAAGATCATAAAGCTGAAACGCCCTCGACTGCAAACACGTATTTAACCCCTCTCCCCTTCCAAGGCTTTATGAATTTTTTCTGAATTAACTGGGGTGCCTGTACAGCTCGTTGTGATTTTATGAGAAGCCCAAGCTGCTCGCTATCACCCAAATTGGCCCAAATGCTGCTTGACTTGTCCCCTCCAGCCACGACACGGGAGCTGGGGACAGTGAAAGTGGGGGCGGCCACAACAGCAGGTTTGGCCATTAATTTGGGGACTTTTCCAGGCCCTCGTTGCCTGGTTTGCCATTCCCTGCCCCTCTCCACGGGGATGCTCAGGGTGTTTCTCCCCACCACCACATCCCTCCAGCCCAGGGCAAGGAGAGAGAGAGAGAGAAAAAAAATAAAATAAAATAAATCCATCAAAGCCTATTAGTTAAATTGCTCTGTGCAAACCTAATTGACCACGAGGGATCCGGGAGACAAGGAGGCCGTAAATCGCGATTTTAACAGCGGCTGGAAGGGGGGGAGGAAGGAAAGAGGAGAGGGCGGTAGTGGGGGAGAGAAGGAGAGACAGGGAAGAAAGTTTGCCAGCGCCGCGGATCATTTTAGGCGACTGCGTGGCTGGAGGCTGCCGAGAAAAAGAGCCTGATCTGCAGCATATGGTGCAAAGAGCCAGCGCTGGGGGTGGAAGAATAAAAACCCCCGAAGGCCGCAGATCCCGAGGAGCTATTTATTCCTCCCCCTGCAGATGTACATTAATGCAGGAGGGGTAGGGGGAGCAGATCTTTGGGTCGGAGAAAGAGAAACAGCGCTCCTTCCTTTTAACATGCTGTTGTCTGGCTTGATCTTGTCACTCCAAAGGGACCCATTCAGAGGTATTCATGCATCTGCCTCGGGGGGACAATGGGACCTTAGTTTATAAACTGTCTGTCCAGTTGCCTGCGGCCTTTAGTCCTTTTGTTTTCGCTTCTCTTAATAAACTTTTTGGGGGAGTTCATCAATACGCTTGAATAGCTGATGTTCTCATTCTCAGAGAGGGGAATAACAGAAGGTCTCGAAGGTTTTTTTATTTTTTTTTTTAATAGGGGTGGGGGTGGGTGTTTTTTCCCCTTAAAGGGGAACCGAGGCTTGAAAAGCATCAGAATAAACCCTAAAAAAAAAAAAAAAAAAAAAAAAAAAAAAAAAAAAAAATCCAGAAATTAGCAACACCAAGNGACCCCAAACAAAACCTCTATTCAAAAGAGACGGGGAAATGCGCAACGTTTAATTGCGCCCCCCCTCCCCCAAAGCAATTTTCATCCCGCCGACAGAATTAAGACGATCTCCGACTAATTTTACAGCTCTCAAAATATTTTGGGTAGGGGGATTGGGAAGGAATTTCGGAGACCAGGCTCATTTCCAGGGGATTTAGGGCTGAAAGCTGCCTCTAACCTTTCCCCCTCCTTTCCCCGCTATTCCTCCCTTCCCCGGGCAATCGCAGAAATCGCAGCCCGACGGATCCGTTTCCCTCACGCCCTCCCAGATCCCGGGGAATATCCCCAACCCCTGGACGAGGCTCCGGAGCCCTCCCCTTCCCCGGCGCCTCCTTTGTGGCCGAGCCCCGGGGAAAGGAGGGGAGGGGGGTGGTGCGGAGATTGCCCCTATTTCCAAGGCACAGCCCCCTCCCCGTGCCCGTTTTTCCTCTCTCTCTCCTCCCTTGATTTCTCTTTTAAGGCGTTTATTTTCCTGGCAGCGCCTTCTCCCTCCCTGCAGAGCCCCGGCACGGAGCGATGCTGAGCCGCCCCCTCCCCAGCGCTCCTTCCCCGCGCAGCCCCCCCAGCACCAGCCGCTCTCCCCAGTGACTCCAGTTCAGCGTTTTAAGGCCCTAATGAGTGTTGACAAGTTTAATGAGTTTGTTTTTAAAGAGGAAAAAACTGGTCAAGTCGAGATTTCCGAGTCAAATCCATTAGGGGATCCCATTGAAAACCCCCTCCTGACAGCTCGGCCGCTCTCACACCCGCACCAGCCAGAGTGGGGCAGGGACGGTGGGGGAAGCGCAGCCCCCCCCCCCCCCAAAAAGGGGTCCCCTAACCCATCCCCGCCCGGGATGTCAC